>NJFT01000131.1:0-111582 GCA_002221725.1 Scedosporium boydii
TGGTGGATTTCATGTTGGATTTCATGGTGGAATCTTGTGATGTCGAAGATGTTCGATCAGTTTCTGAAGAAAAATTGTTAGTAGGTGTAATATTACTGTTTTTAGTATTTGTATTCTAGTAGTATTCGTATATATAAAATACTAGTGGTAATACTTACATAGTACTTACAAGGGTTGGGTGGGGCAGTGGCGTCAATTTCTCGTACTAACATTTAAACCCCCGGGACAGGTTTATTGCAAGGCACGCGCTAGTGTACCTTGTAGCTTACTCCAGTGGAGCGGAGATGACAAGAGAATCGTGTAACACTCTCGAAGATTGTATTGTACCTCAGCGCGTACCTCAAGATGCAAGTACGAAGTACGCTGTGCTCCCAATCTCGTCCCAGCTGCAATTTCCTAAGGATGGAAGTATTGGGTAGTGAATGCTGACAGTCAAACTGCAAACAGATCGTCGAGGTATCCAAGAGTACGAAGTACTTCATACTTGTGCTCAGGAGCCAGCACGTAAACTAGTTTTGCTCGCACCTGCCAAGATCGCGGATGATGCGATGCCCCCATCAGGATGATTGAGTGAGATTTTATCCGGGGCGGAAGGAGACAATCAGATCTGTCTTATCATCGAGGATCAAGGTTGGGCCCCTCAATGTTAAGGGTACCCAATATTATGAATAACATCGCCTCAATTTGATCGCCTCAACAACCTATTCTTGCTGTCCAAGTATGTGGTTTATTACACTACTTCCTACATCAAATCTGCCAAATATTTCACGTTCCACTTGTGACTCTGAGCTCCAGTTGTTGCTTACGCGAACCCAACCTTCTCCACTCTCTCCAGGCAGTGGTCTTGGTTGACTCCAGCATCCGTCGGCATCGTCCACTCGCTGACTCCGCGTCGTTCCCCACGTCAAACCCTTCATGCATATTGGTTTGCCACGAGCCGCACTGATGCGACAGGCCCTTGCTAACCTAGCCAGGAGCCAGGAGCCAGGCCAACCCGGGCCAGGTGCCAAGTGGTGACAATTCATGGCATTGTGCGCGATCAACGAGAACCAGCCATAGCACCCAACTAACCAGGTTCATCCAGGTTCCAGGGACCCGAATTAGACATCGGCCCGCCCGTGTGGATAAAGGCCTCCAAAACTTAACACAGATCAATCCATGTTGTCGATCCACACAAGCCTGGGCAGACAAGACACTAAGACAAAGCAACAACACATATCGCGCCCATATTCGTCCGCGTACGAAGTGCTGGCAGCAAGGGAGGTCTATTGATGGGCATTGTGACAACGATCAAGGCACCCAACTAGTCGTCGGACTTGGGAAGCACCATTCTCATTACGCCCAAGTCCCTGACACGAGGTCATGAAGCCATCGATGATGCAGTCATAACACGTTGCACGCTGCGAGTCTTATATTGCTGTCTTTCCCCTGCCTGCGGCAACGCAATGCAATTGGGAAAACTAAGGAGCAGGACTGATCGTCGCACTGCGCTCAAGGGTCCAACCATTGTCTCTCACGAGTGATGTGAAGCCAATTGCCGGCCTTGGCGTATGAGGGAAGAAACAGTGGTTGTTTTAGACCAGTCTCTAATGATGCAAGGGAATGACAGAGAAGCAATGCCTCAAGTTCTCAGCCATGGCTGCCAGAGGCTGTGTGTCCCAGACAAGCACCGACATGGGGGTGCCTGAATGTCTTTCCGTCTTGACCCAAAGCTGCACCACACTACAATAAACTTCATTGTGCTGCCTCCCTCCCGAAACTCAAATAAGGTTGCCGACCCCTAGAGTACCGCCCGCAGATCTGGAATTTTTGAAAGAAGCCTCTTTTCATGCTGCATTGTGCTCCAGCCTCTTGACTCGAATATTCTCCAAAAAGACACCTTCTGGGTGCGAAGCTCTCCAGAAGCTCTCATCGCTCTCTAATGCTTCTTGTTCTCGCTTTCGTCGCCCTCAGGTTTGGAGGTACTATTCGGCGCTTGTAAGGCGTCGACGGCTTCGACCGGCCGGTTACTCCACTCAGCCTCGGCAAGGTTGTTGTATGGCCCGTGTCTAGCTGGTTCATCGAGCCACCTACACATCGGCTCCGACAAGGTCCCCTCACGGCCCTCTGAAAGCCTCTGAGGCTCCGCTTGCCCGTACGGATCTTGCTGATGCCGTGAACGCTGTACTCGGACGACCGAGTCCTGGCCATTTACGGCTGCACTTTGGGTGGAAGTGTCTGCCAGCGCACTGCAGGTTAGCTCCTCATCTCCTGAAGCTGGAGGCCCTCTCGTCCTGGACAGGAAAATACCTTGCTTGGAGGCGTGCCCTCCGATTATCTTTTGGTCCGATTGTCTGGTCATGGTCTTCCTTGGAGGAATGCAAGCAAAGTAAGTTATGTGAAGGACAGAGCCAGAGCTAAAATGGCTTCCTGGTTATGGATGGATGGTTTGTCCTATCGAGATGTATCGATCAGCTGGGAGGCTTCTCCATTTCCTTCAAGCGGGCTAACATCGATGAATATATACGTCTCCGGATGGGGAAGAAGAAGGACACTTCCACCAACTGAATCCACCCCTGTCTTTCCTCTGGTCGTGACTACGTGGAAAGGCTCCTCGCTGATCGGCAGTTGCTGCATTTACATATCGTGTTTGTCATTGCTTGCCTCCGACTCAGCATCCACCATGAAGTATCCCTGACCGGTCCTTCAAGCATCTACTAGCGTAAGAGAGGATGTCATAACCGGTAGCCTATTCCAGGAGGTTCCGACATTGATCATGTTCCACGACCTCTCGTACAGCATCAATGCGGTGGGTTGGTGGAGATTTGGTCCCTGATGCCTTCACGGAGCCTCTGTTTGACGTTTGAGTGCACCACAAAAACAAGCCAAGTCGTCATCGACCTAGCACGAGCTTTCGTTAGGAGCGAAATCCACGCCCCCGTGTCCTGACCGACACTAACAGCTCCTCGCTGCCCCCTCTCATCGAGAGCAGCCACACCTAAGCGAGATGTCTAACAAATGTGGGGTGTGATACATTCAACGATGGTTGCCCTTCACCGAATGATATCGAGGAATGCGGGACGGAGAAAACGATCCGGAGATTCGACTCTCGATGAGCCCGGTCGAGTTTTGCATGACTTCCCTCACCAAAGTCTGGCACCCTCAGGTCGGACTATGGCGGAGAGCAAGCACTCGCAAGCTGGTCTTGTTTCTTCTCGTTGATACTAATGCAGGTTTCCATCAATGCCAAAGCCATTCATGCATATGCTTGTCTGGTATGGACTAATTTCATGCCACATTACATCATACAGAGGAGGTTTCTGATTTCAACACACGAGATGAAATTTTAGTTGCAAACGACGCGGTGTTACCTGAGAGCCTCTCCTCCTCCTCCTCTTTCAGCCGTTGTGTGACGTGAGAGGTTGTCTGCTTTTTTTCTCGAATCCTAGCTATCAAGCAGGTCAGCTGGACTTGAGCGCAAGCACTAGATTTCTCCTCCTTCTACCCTGTCTGAGTTGATTTCCCTTTTTCTGACCGACCTGCGGTTACCCGCATACCTCAAACATCTAGTCTGCTTTTCCACGGTATCCTGGCTGCCTTTTTCTTTCCCGGCAACGCCGGAAAATCGAGAGACACGGTGAAGGTGCCAGTTGCCCCTAGAGTAGGAGGCCGGTGCTCGTCATATTCTCTCTCTCTTCTCTCTTGGCCCCGCGGTATTCTCGGATACCGAAGAAGAAAAACAGGTTGCCTCCATGTCCGGATATGAATACCAATGGAACGAGCGGAACTAGGGTGCTTCCAGCTTCAAGTTCACATCCGGTGGAATAGTTTTCCCCGCCTACAGGTGCATTCGACCTCAAGAGTGTTGGCTCGGTCAAACTATACAGACCTGGAAGCTCCTGCTCTTGGTCAGATATGGGAAAAGAAATCGCATGTGGTATCTGGTTTGTCCCATGCATGGATATGGACCTGCTAATTTCCCTCCCAAACCTTCACCCTTGTATCCATCAGGCTCTTTGAGTAAAAGTGTGGCCGTGGCCCTCCCAACTTCGATTCTATGCAAGAGGAAGTTTTACCAAGACGTGTGGGTCTCACAGTCACTTCTCAGATTTCCTGAACATCCTGGCCAGGGGAAATGTGAAAGGTGAGATGGACCGACCCTCGACTTATACGTCTGAACATTTGGAATCATCCAAGCTAAGCCCTCCAAGAGCAGGAAAAGGAAAAAGCGACACCTGCAGATAGCCAGCGGATTCACCCAGCAGCCCCCGTTAAATCGGGCGAGATGACTCCGCCTCCCCACACCGAGTTTCGGTCTCTTACATTTGCATCTGGGGAGGAGAGCGCCAAGCGAGGCTGAGTGCAATTGTGTATCCACCACACTCCAGTGTAAACCTGGGGTGCTTCCATGCGCGAATGGACGTAGATTAGAGAAGGGATAAGGGCGCAAAGCAGAAACGGGTTTTTTTTTTTTTTTTTTTGGGTATCATTTGGCGGGAAGGCAAAGTTGATAGACAGCTTCGTTTGGAGGGAGAATGTAATAGTAGTTTCCGCCGCCTTCTTTACACCTACTGAGTTGTGACCTGGAAACCTGGATCGTAAGAAGTCCTCGGCATCTGGTAAGTCCGAATCCCTCTGCCCGGTACGTGGACTTGAGCCACCTTACAGCGAGTAGCCGAAGAAAGCCCAGCCACATAGAATCAGATATCCCAAGCCGGCCAAGTGAGTGTCTGGTTGCACAGAGGAGTGTAACACATCCTCCAGCCATCTCTAGTTTGGCCGAACCTAGGCATCATGGAGTTGGTACTGGTCCTCCGTCAGACTGCGAAGGGTTTCCCGAATATGAAGCACGAATTTAGGTTAGCGGTCGAATTCCGAATAGATTGATCAAATCATCACCATTTTAACCAGCCTATTGTACAATATTTCCTTTCCATCGGCCATCCTACATGTTAAACTCCAGATGCCCTGGGGCTTATCATTACCCTTATCCTGGCCCATTTCCCCATTTCCTTTATATACCGTCAAACCCTCTATCTTCCTTAACGCCAACCGGAACATTTCCGATTACAATCCATTCGATAGCTCATAGACCCGGCGAGGACTACAAGATACGTTGATCCCCAGCAGTCCTCGCCAGTAGGTAGTACGCCAAAGCCCTCTTGCCCTCCATCTAGATATATCGAAAACATGCAGCGCCTCCACTGAGGCACCAAGGCGCCGAGCACCGAGTGGCATCTTAGGGGTCTTGCCCCATCACGAACCATAATCCGTCGGGTCTTGCAACATCTTCCGCCTGCGCGCCGCATGCTCCGCCGTTGACTTCGGGCCAAGTTGAGAGGATCGTGCGACGACGGGCGCATGGGACTCAGGCCGAAAACCTGTTGTGCAGCAAACATCCCTGGTTGTAGGCAAAAGAAATTTGAAGCAACAAGTCCGTCGCAAGGCTTCCATGGCGCGACAAGCTCCCGGGAATAGCTGGGCCAGATCGCCCCCGAAGACACGCAATTCTTGCCCTCAATGTAGAGTAGCCTGGTAGCTTAAATCGTGTTCGCCCTCCAAGTAAGCCTCTTGCCCATCTCAGCGAGACGCATTTCGCTAGAGGTGGCACTAAATAGTATCCAGTTTTATGCAAGGCGTAATTCAGTTCCTTCATCTCAATGAACTGTATGAATAAGGCATTCGCTCAACCAAATTTGGCCGGGGGGAGGATGTCGATCGCTTCGGCTAAGGCTGTCGTTTTAGCGCTCAAAGGCCCCGGCCGGCTCGCTAAAACTCGTTTTGCATCCCCTTTTCTAATGAAACCGGAGAGAGGATGGGGGTAAAAGAGCCCGCCGACTCGGGGAACCTCGGAGATTCGGGTATCCAAAGTCACAGTTAAATACCCTCCCACGTCCCAGCAAACATGTCAATCAACCAAGAATCATGCTGTGTATCCAGCAACTGCTGAAACTCGGCCATATTCACATTAGCAGCCGTCGTAGCAGCGCCCTCAGCACGCGCAGCCGCCACACCGACCTGCTCGAGCGCCTGCGCGCACGAGAGGCGCTGATTCCTCACGAGCTTCGCCGCGCGCGTAAAGTTGTCCTCCTCTTCGAGGCCCGCGCCGTCCATGCCGATGACGACGGGCACCTGGGCGATGTTGTCGGCGCAGCGGTCGAGGAGATCGAGGAGGTTGGCGGTGGAGCGGACGGCGGCGCGATCCCAGCCGGGGGTGTCGAGGACGCTGAGTCGGTAGAGGGTTTGGAAGCCGATGGCGAGGCCGCAGAATACGTTGAAGGTGATGCCGGCGTAGTCGGCGATGGGGAAGGTGAAGAATTCGTCGAACCAGCCTTTGACGGCGTGCAGGCAGTTGTAGAGGAGGTCGATGCGCGTTACGTCTGGGTTGTTGCCACTGACGACTGATGAGGGGCTAGCGTGGATGATGAGTTCACGAATTGCTATCTCGACGGTTTGGCGGCTGATGCGTAGGATACCTGCCACGTGCGAAGTTAGCAAGCGCATGCCACGGCCGCACAAACGTACGAGCTAGCTGCTAGGACCTTTGAGGCACACTTACGGGATTGGGCGATTTCAGGATCGGAAACACTGAGCATAATGTCCTGCAGCCTGTTGAGGAACACTTTAATGTGGAACGCCGGAGACATGTCGATGCTCTGGTCATGATTAGATTCGCTATTGGGAGTCCGCCACGGCGATTGAGATATGTCGTCAAGGAGCCGCTGCATCTGGACCTGCGCGATGAGAATCTGGTCCCGGGGTGTGTCTTGAGCCCCGTGGAGGGTATCCAGACACTGCTGAAGGAGGGGGGACCAATGCATGGGGTTGGGTCGCTGAAGGAAGTTGGCGATGCTGGTGGGACGCACGCTTATTAGTACACAAAGTAACCGTCTGCCACAACAGGATTCGAAACAGGCAAAACCTACGCTGAACAGACGACAAAGCATGCGAGAACAGCCCGACGCTCTTCATGATTTAGGTTCCTGGATACGAGGCCTCCGTGGCATCTGCCCGTGAAGGCGAATCTCGCGTCGCCTTTTTCCAACGTTATCGGTCTATCAAGGCCAAGGTCTCCGGCCATGGCCATTGCAAGATGACAGAACATCCAATTGAAGGGCTTGCCTCGCGCTTGATAGATCGACCTATACAGAAGCATAGGTGTGTAAGTTTAATCCGCCTCGTAACTAGCCTAGAAGAGCAGGTGCATTTACTTACCATGCGAGCATAGTGATGAGACCAAGCAAGAGGTCGATGCTCCGGTCGTTTGCCATAATAACCCTTTGGGATAATACCTCTCTAGCCTTATCGCCAATGGCATATCGTACCGACGTGACTTTGTGAGTACAAGCTAGAATGCACAAGAAGAAGAACGGACGCGAAGCCCTGAGGTCCCTCGCCGTCATGGTGTCGGGAATCGACACGAACGGCATGTACGAAAGGTGAGTCTTCTTGAACATGTCGAGACACGACTCCATCTCTTCCATCGTCAAGTCATCCGGGCCGCCATGAGTGTGGCAACCCGGCGGTGAGTTGCAAGTCACGGAGTTAGACGCCGAGTGGGAGGGCGACAGGAGTCCTGTGGCGGCCGCCGCCCGTATGCTCGCGCACGAGAACGGGATGGCCGCCCGAACAGTGTCTGCGGTGTGGACATGGCTAACGGGGTCATGAGACGACCCGGGGCTGCCGTGAGAATGCGAGTGGCAGGGAGTCGGGGCGGGCTTGTCCTGCTGAGACTTGAGGAGAGAGACGAGGTCCTCGAGCTTTTCTTCGAGCTGAGCCGTCCTGGTTTGTCTCTTGGTCCCTCGCTTCCGCGTGTAAGTGGCAGGTAGACACGGCTTGCTCAGTCGATGGCATCTATAGCGGGAGCATCATTTAGTTTAATGTGTCGCCTGATCACTGGGGTAAACGAGAAGACTTATACTAGGAGACGAAGAGTAGAACTGGGGCAGGAACGGAACATGTTGTATTAATGCAGCTTACCTTTCACAGCTCTGGCCGGGGCCTCGAAGGATACATCGACATTTAGTCTTAACACAATTGGTACAAGCATGACCATACGGCGCCGGCCGCGGAGAATCTGTCGGCGCAACCGTAGTTGTCTGAGGCAGGGCCGGGGTTGGTCCGGGTTTGGCGGACGCCATCCTGCTGATCGTGGACATTCCCGCCGTCAACGGGTTTGGGAGGTGGCGGCTATTTGGAGTCTGAGTCTTGGCAAAGCAACCTGAATGCTCCGGAGTTGGCGACATGCGCATCCGGGCTGTGTGTATGTGTGCCCGTGTGTGTCAAGAAGAAGTGAATTACTTATGTGACGTAGGAATCGGAATTGAGATGGACATTGAGGTTTAGCCAAAGAGGAAAGGGATGGGATTGGCATGGATCGGGAAGCCTTTTTGGAAGAAGGTGATGGATGGGGGCGTCGATCGGGCCTCGGAACCGGATTTGGGGCTTAATTCCTGTTCTGACGTCGGATTGTGGGCGAAGTAGAAACCCGATATCCGAAGTCCGCATTCAATGTTTGAACTCCTGGACATCCGCCGGCTGCTGTTAGCAGTTGCCTGTTAATGGACACCCGCGCAAGCCGAGTCAGAAATTCAAGGGGATGTGATAGATGAGTTGGAGAAGTATCGGAATGGGAATATGTGTTGCCAGTCCAGCTTTGGGAAATTTCGAATCCTTTTCTAGAGCAAGATAATGCGGCCACAATCGAATGAATTACGGTCGGCTCGGAGAGAGAAAACGTGCTCGATTCAAAAGGACAAAAGAAAACATAATCTACCTTCGCGCTGCCGCGATTCTATGCATGGTCCCATATGTATACGTATGTAAAGAAAAGTATACAAAAGAAAGAAGAAAAGGAAGGACTCCCAGGTCTATGTACTTTTAGCAAGCAAAAAACTCCATTTCCATACCCACTCCGGTGGGGGCATTCCTCTTGCTCCTCGGCTTCACATGAACAACCTCCAAGCACCAAGCATCAGGGCCGAGAAACCCGTACAAACACCAATGAGCCACTGCAACGACTGAAACTTGACCTGCTCCAGTTTCTCCCTCAGCAGCGCGACCTCCTGATCGACGCGGGCCTCCGTCTCCTTCATCTTGAGCTCCTGCCCCAGGGCCTCCTCGCGGATGCGGCCCTTCTCGAGGTTGAGGTCTAGACGGACGGAGGCGAGGGTGCGGTTGATCTCGTCACGGAGGCGGGAGTTGAGCTTGGTGAGGTCGTTGTTGAGGCGGTCGTAGGTGGCGCGGGTGGTGTTGTTTTCGGTGGAGTCGGCGGAGAGGAGCTCGGAGCGGAGCTTGGCGAAGTCGACTTTTTGGGTGTAGGTTGCACGGGCGGCATCTTCGCGGGGGACCATTGTGCGGGAGAGGGTTTGTGTACTTTTGCGGGAGAAGAATTCGTATTTAGTTCGGGAAGAGGAAGGGGTTACGCGGGTAGGGAATTGGAGAAACGGAGGCAGTGGGAGGGGGGAGATTGGGAACTGACCTCTCTTCCATGACGTCGTTCAGGATCTTCATGAGACCGGCGGCTTGCTCCTCTGTGAAACCCTCATCTTTGAGCCTCTGGACGAATATGAGGGTGTCGAAGTGTTGGCCCTCTCGAGCCCGAGGCGGGGTGGTGTGGAAGGGTCTGGGGGAGTGTTGGTTGGGGAGAAATGACGTCAGGGACGAGAGCGGTGATAGTGCGCGGGCGTGTGAAGGGCGTGGATGTGACAGAGGCGATGTTCGTAGCGGTGTTATCGTGCGCGGCAAGGCCGCTATCCTGAGTATTGAGGCGGCCATGTCGAGATATTTGGCTGCGATGACTCTAAGTGGGATCACGGATGATGGATGCTTTTGGGAGTTGGCGCAAGAGATTTCGGCCTGAGGCAGAATTCTCGATGTCTGCAATTATTTTCACCTGTTTCAGCTGACACCCCCTGGCTTGGCTCCAACGACGGAGGGCGAGAAGACCCCCATGGAGTCGCATGGAAGGGAAAGATACGCTGTTCCCCCATTCACAAGAGGAAGTTTCTTTTATCGTTTTCCTCTCCTTTTTTTTATCCATCGATTTCATCCTGCAAGAACTCTGACCCGGCGTCCTGTTGGTTCCTTGCTGTTAGATGTATGGCTTACACCCCCCTTGTGCCACCTCGATAGGGACTTCTGTTGTGTGTTCCTTACATTGGTCTTCGTTGATCAACCAATCTGGCGTCTCTCAGCAGGAGCTTCTGCGGCGGCTTCCAGGAAGAACTGGTTTCAGACCATTAGCTACTAACACCCATTTCTCTTCTAGGAAAACGGAGAATTCTGTGTCTGACGTCGTTCAAGCTAAGTCACTTCGTTTCTTATCCCTGTTTTGATCTGTTCTCGTTCTATCCAAAGTCGATCGAAGTCGCCCATTCCAATAATAGGTAGGGGCAAATCAAGTACATTCTGTTGCATTTTGTGTCGCCTAACCATGCCTTCGCAATATCTAAGCCAAGAATGAAACCAACATCAATGGCGACCGCCCCACACTGCGGACCAACCCTCCCCCCGGCCCCCGAGCAGCTGATTCATGTATGTCGCGGCATTTCCACATATTAATCATAGCACGTCTTTCTTGGGCTGCGGCGAATTTGCTCTATCAGTATAAACTCGTCTCATGTAGGTGGACGGCACTCTGATACCACGGGTCAGGATGGAATTACCTCTTCGACATGCTCGCTCCGCACTGCATGATTACCGATGACGGCGTGAGCTACCATGTCCTCTATGTCGGCGTTGGAGGGGTGTAGCACGCTGCGGATCCTGGTTACGGCGGGTTTCTTCTCGTTCCTGATGACTATCATCGTCCGAACTATCTTCACTTTCTTCGTTTGATACTTGTCTCGTTCCCAAGACCCTAGGCTCGCCCAGCGTAGGTGGTGATTCTGTCAGTCCAATGCCTGACAGGATCGAGGCAAACAACCCCTGGGTAGGGGGAACAAAATGGCCTATGTCCTGAACATAGTGCCTCTGGTCCTCGGGCAAGTTGAGCCAGACGAATTCGCTATTGCTGTGAATACGCCCTTCGATCACGAAATCTCCAATTTCTTCGGGAATTTTGAGTGCCTCGAAGATGAGGATGGGCTGGTATGCTGGTATCAAGAGATGCAGCTTGGTGGGACGGATTGGCTCCCCACGTCTCCGAGCTCGGCGCTCCTCCTTCTTGATACGGCGTCTCGCTGCTAACATAAAGATAAAGACGGTGTCGATCTGGTTTGTATAGCCGCAGAATTCCGGTCCTATCGGCCTTTCCTGCATAATGCGATAGAATCCCGGATACCAGTCATTGTCAGGGTGGTACACGAAGAACCAGTGATCGGAGATGGAGTCGAGAGAGGTTTGCGTAATTCTTTCCTGGATCATGTCGTACACATATCCTGGGAAGTCCTTATGCGCAATAAGTGCCGTCTGGGCTGCGAGACTGGTTGCCATGTCCTTAAGACGAGCGTCAATGAGCCGGAGGACTTGAATCCCCTGGTAGGTGAGAACGAGGTTGGCCGCAATCCCCGTCACTATTGCAATCGAATTAAAATAGCCGAATATCTTTACAGAGTCGGCGAATGACTTTCCCATTACCTGCATTGATGGGATGAACTCCTTGGTCACGACGTCAACCTTGCTGGCCACGTCTTCCGCACGGCCCTTCATCTTGTTCAGGCCATAGGCCGTCAAGCCAGCCTGGACTGTTTTGACGAGTGGTGCAAGTTTTTTGGCATGTTTAACTGTAGTGCGGATAGCCTCCTTCCTTACTGTTTTGTTGCCAGCCATCCATCGCAGGATGAGCTGAGATGACATGGTCGCTCGGATAAACAAAAATAATAGTAAGCGCTCAAAGAGGCCATATACACACACGAAGGCGGAAATTACCTGCTCAGGACATTGCAGAGTCGAGTTAAAATGCTAGAAAGAGGAACAAAGTAATCACCTAGGCATGTCGGTCCTTTATATTCCCTGAGGCTGGACACTTCACTCAATATCTCGGAGATGGTGTAGTCAGAGTCTTGCTGATTGGGCTTCCGTTCTGTTGTGTCCCAAAGGGAAAGCCAATCGATTGTAACAAGGTGCGGGGTTTTCTGATGAAATGAAATTTACATATTCCGGTCTCGCCGGAGCACTGATAGATGAGATTCCAAGTCCTGCTTCACATCATCCTAGTGGTTGGTCGCTGAGATTGTCCTCAAGCCACCGGTCGAGATGATACGCAAAGTGAGGAGAACCCCAAAATCGCTGTTTGACATCATGTTTGGAGTGTGGTATTTTATCGCCTACGCCGGAATGGGCCTGGCCTTCTGGCAGGACATCCCCATGCTGGACCGCAGATTCCTGACCTCCTTTGGAGGAAGCTGTCTTGGTGTCAGTATCCCGTCCTCTTGCGAGCCTCGTCTGAACTGCAATTTTGCTGTCTGCCAGGTGGCAACCAGTTGCAGCCTTCTTCAATTACCCACGTGACTTATCCCCGAAAGCGATGGTGGGGTCTTTCCCATTTTACATATTTCCACGTCGCTCGAAAATTTCCTCTTCTCCTTCTCTTCTTCTTTTTTTTTTTTCTCATATAAATTGAACAACGCAAAACCAACTTTCGGTATTCTCTAGTTTATCGGTGCGAGGTCCGTCGGATCCAAGACCATTGATTCTGAGAAGGGAAAAGGAGACCAAATCCCAGCGGGCAATCTTGGGTGCGGTGCTTCCCAGCTCTTGGGCTGGTGGGAAGGAGCGCAATGATTGAACGCACATGATACGACGGTGATGGACGGTTGCTGCTCGGATTATTTGAGCGACTAGTGGTCGTGATGGCACTGCGTTCGTTCCTCTGGGACTGGCTCGTCGAGGCCTCTGACCTTGCGCTTGGATTTGACCAAGCTCGGCCAGGCAATGTGTCGGCGTGTCCTTGCAACTCGTGACCCGTGCATTTCAGTACTCCGTACTCCGTACCTTAAAACACATGAAGCGGCTGAGGATCGATGCTGGCTCGGCTCCGGTCTCTCAATTTGTGTGAGATCAAGTCCATACAAGCAAAAGTAACCCTTTCGTTCCTGGGCTGGGCCGCTTTGATTCCTTGCAGGAACTAGCGGGTGCCTCTCTCGACAATTCTACTACATCGCTTTTGTTGTTCTCAGCATACGAAGTAGAGGCTTCCTTGTCCAGACCTTGATGAGTTTGTGCTACGTCGATACCCTGCCTTTGTTTTGCGAATCTGTTCGTCACTTCGTAAATGCTAAGACAACCCCTCCATCCCGAAACGGACAAGTTTCCAGACGCTGGAAGAAGCAAAGACTCGTTTCGTCTTTCGTCCCATGTTGGACTTGCACCCGGTCCTCCATGATCCCTTCATACTAACAAGGACAACCCATGGAAGTCGACCTCCTTCACACTCTGCATTTCATGAATTGAAGCCCCTTTCCCCACACCCGCCAAGGACGAGAAGTGCGTTCTAAGTTCGAATTCTAGCAATTCTAATTACGGCTCCCGTCCCCTTAAAGCCGCCATCTCCGCAGGCTGTTTGCCGCGAGCCCTTCAATATCCACCACTGCTATACAATGTACAACCGACTTCATCCCTGTGAGGACGGACTAAGAATACAAGGACGGTCTTTAATATATCCGGCACGGCGTCTCAGCACGTCCAAAATGCCACCTCTCACGATCGTCCAATCTACCCCAGAACACAGGGCCCCCATTTAAATCGTTTAAGCATCAAATAAGAACCGGCTGCAAGCTACATAAAATAAAAATAAATAATACATAAAGAAACTCCAAGCTGTCCCCAAGCTCCCAGTTGCCCTCCTGACCTTCCCCCCTACCCTATTGTGATTCCCCTCTCTTCTGACTTGGGAATTGTATCCCCTTGACTGCGTACTTGTTGCCTTCTTTGCTTTTTTCCATCTGTAGCCTTGATCTTATCGACATTGTACTGGCCTCCCTCGGTCCTTGACCTGCTGCGTCTTGTTCGAGCTTGTACTTATAGATAACCTCTTTACTTCTTGGCATCTTCCACAGGCTTGCTCCCTCAAACCCCACGACGACAATGGCAAATGATCAGCCCAACGGAACTTCTCGCGATGACGACCTACGTCTCCAGGTCTCATCCGAGGACCTACTCCTCGACATCGACCCCAATGTGCCCCTAGAGTTCTTGAAGAAAGCCCAGGCCCTCAGCGGCAAGCTCCCACCCTGCAAGGCCCCGCGCGATCTGCTCGTCGAGACTCACAATAGCCACGTGCAGAAGCAATTGGGAAGGCCAAAGGCCACTAACTTGGTCAAGAAGCCTATTCTTGCCCTTGCCTACCCGGCATCGTATAAGCCCATGGCTGAGCTCGAGAAGGTGAGCCGCTGGAGCTTGTCTTTCATTGTCGTGCCGGCTTATTATGAAATGCTCGCGTGCCATGACATATTGAATGAGAGTGGCCCCCCTCGTCAATGGCTCCGGATGCTAACACGCTGTGCTCCAGATGCGACTCAGTGAGCTTTCAGTAGAGACTCACCATGAAGGAAAGATTCTAATTCTCAGGACCATCACTCCGCCCTACCAGGGAGCCGGAACCGTCGTCATCGTCGAGGATGAGCACGGTGACGCCGATAAGATGGGAATTTACAACCAGAGTGACCGCTCTATATTATCTATTATCCCCGAGGGCTCCGTAATCGCCGTCAAGGAACCTTACTACAAGTACAATGGTCAAGACGATTATATGATTTGCGTTGACCATCCGTCCGATATCATCTACCTCAAGTTTGATGATCCGATCATTCCAGAAAAGTTCCAGCTTGGTGAGGGCGAGACCGATACTGCGGCTGACTGGAAATCGGCCGGCGACAAGGCCTTCCTTACAAAGAGTTACCCAATCTCTGTGCTGTGGTGAGTTTTCGCTTTTCTCTTTGGACTCTTTAACTTGCTCGAGCCCGCAAGATACACTTAAATGAATTCTCACCCCCAGAGTGCATGTACAGCTACTCGAGAGCACTCGAGACGGATGACACCGGCGATGCCGCCTTCCGTACCGACCTCTTCGCCAAACGCGCCGGCGCAAACCTCATCATGAAGCGCTACGATAACGCCATCTCCGACGCCAAGGAGGCCATGACCGGCAAGGAATCCGACTGGAAGCTGCACTTCACCGCCGGTCGCGCCGCCTATGCCCTCGGCGACTTTGAGCGCAGCAAGGAGTACTACGAGCTGTCCCTCAAGACGAAGCCCGACAACGCTGCCGTGCAGCAGGAGCTCGAAAAGTGCGACGAGAGACTCAAGGAGGAGGCCGAGGGTGTCTACGACTTCAAGGCCATGGCCAGGTCCATCACGGCGAAGAACATCCACCTCGACAACGCCTCCTTCCTGGGTAACGTCCGCATCGGCGAGTCACCCGTGCACGGCCGGGGTCTCTTCGCTACTAAGGACATCAAGGCGGGCGAGATGGTGTTTTGCGAAAAGGCCGCGTGCGTGCCCAATGAGTTTAACCTCGACCACAACTCGGCGGCCCTCTTCGCCAACCTCGTCAGGACTTGTCACGATAACCCGTCGCTGCACGCCAAGGTTCTCGACCTCTACGGAGGCTCGTACGTTCGCAGCGGCCACGAGAGCGACATCGTCGACGGCGTGCCTGTCGTGGATGTCTTCCTGCTCGAGTCGATCCGTCGCAAGAACTGCTTTAGCGGCCCGCGCATCAGCGACGCCATGTGGCAGCGCCGATGGTCGGCGCGCCGCGAAGGGATGTGCAGGGGTCTCTGGATCACGGCTGCGTACGCCAACCACTCGTGCGTGCCCAACACGAACCGTTCCTTCATCGGGGACTTCCTCATTTCGACGGCTACCATGGACATTCCCGCCGGCACGGAGATCACGCACATCTACGTTGCGCCGCGGGCCATCTACTCTCTTCGAAAGCAACAGTTCCGGAACTGGGGGTTCAACTGCCACTGCAAGCTCTGCTCGGCCGAGGAGCAATCGGCCGCCGAGAACCAGGAGAGGAGGATGAAGATGCTCGGCGAGCTGGAGGTCATCTTGCGCAAGAAGAAGCCTACCGTGTTCCAACCTGACGCCGCTATCCGTCCCATCGAGAAGCTTGGGCGCCAGCTCGAGGCTCTCCACGAGGACGATATCTACGCTGATATCCCTAAGCTACCGCTCGTGTGGCCTACCATGTGGCTTCTCCAGGCGTATTACACGCGTAAGAACCATAACAAGACGGTGCGGTGGGCGCATCAGGCCCTGCGGGCTTTTGGACACATCCCCGTCGTCAGTGAGGACGGGAAGCACAAGTCGTATAGGGAGGGGACGAGGGGCGTGACGACTTTCGAGGTCGTCAAGGCGCTCAAGTTTGCGTCGGATGCGTACGAGGCGTTGGGCGACGAGGGGTTGGCGGAGGAATATGCCGAGGCGGCTAGGATTGGGTATAAGACGCTTTCTGGGTTTGATGATCATTTTGCCCATGTTAGGGCGAACCCGAGTAGCTGGGTTTGAAAAGGAGGGGGGGTTGGAGGGTGGGGTAGGCATCGAAGGGGATGTAGGAATATGGTGAAGGCGAGGAGAATCGAGGGAGAAATGAGGAAGAATACAGAGAATGAATGCTTGTTTTGTTCTGTTGTTTTACTTTCACGGGGCGTTTATTGGAATGTCTACATTTAGTTTGAGTATGAATAAAGAACGACACTATTTTCTTGTAGGACTAGAGGCTATCCTAAGACTTATATTTCTTAAGGCAATCAGTCCATCCTTCAACAAGCATGTAGCGTAGCTGCATCTCCGCCTTCCATCTCATCCACACACACCAAGGTAGACTCTTCTTAAGCCTTATTCTTCCAGCATGGCTGTCCAACACGAGTACACCACGGATCGGCTGCAGCCTCGGCCTCCCGAGCCCGAACCGGCGCAGCAGTTGGTTCCGGCGCAGGGGCGGGGTTGGCAGCGGCTTCTCGTTTGACTTTGTTCTTCCAGCAGGGCTGACCGACGCGGGTACACCAAGGGTCGGCATTAGCCTCAGGGGCTCTAGCCTCGATGGCAACGGTTGGTTCCGGAGCGGCAGCGCGCTTGTTCTTCCAGCAGGGCTGGCCGACGCGGGTGCACCAGGGGTCTCGAGGGTCGAGGGCGATGGCGGATACGGCAGTTGCCGCGGCGAGGAGGGGGAGGAGGGGGAGCTTCATTGTGTGGGACTTGGGTTTCGTTGATTCTTTGGGCTTCGTTGGGGATTTGGAAGTGGTGGTAGTAGGTTATGTCTGAGACCCAGTTCGGGGGAGGAGGAACGGGGAATTGGAAAGATCCGGAGGCTACTTATAGTTTTAGCCATTGCTATCCTTCTACGAGTTGGTCCTCTCGAGAGGAGGGGAGAGGGAGGGGGGCCCTCTTTCGGTCTGGATATCAGGGATAAATCGGTCACGTCGGCGCGTAGACGTCCCCCGCAGGAACACCACCCCTGTCCATATCAGAGACTTTATCACAGTCTGAGCGGACAAGGCTGCCGGGGTAGTTCGGTATTTGACCGAATCATGGCTCCGTTTAACCCTTCGAGTCCGGTCATTATCCTTGAATCGATCCCATCTCGGTGAGTTACGGGCTTCGGGCATCACTGCGGATAGAAAGCTCCTGTTCCTAAGTTCCCTCCAGTTCCTACGTTCCTCTTCATCTCTAAATGTTTCGGGGAAGCCATGATAAACGATCCACTCGACGTGTTTGATTTAAAACCGGCGCTGCAGCTCGAGATATGTAGATCTAGACCTACTCTAATTAGAGATACAGAAGCACAGGTTGGAACCAACAACCAACACACCGAAAACCGGCGGGGCTTGAATGCAGGTGAACGTTTCGGGAGAGTCACGCTGTGCGTCTCTGCAGGTTATGGCACACTGACCGAACTCGAGATTGCTGCCTGGAGGACAATTGAAAGCGGGGAGAGCCATAAAGTGGATTTTCCGTTGGACTGTGAGCGTTGTTGATGGTTTATTTGGATGAACCCATGTAAGAACCAGATGCCGCAGGCCAACCTTCGTGAGAAAGTGAGCAAGGTGAGCGGTGTGATCCTCTCTCAGGTCGAGGGAAGTTGAGTCTCTCTATTCAGTCAGACTGTAGACGCAAGTCTGGTCTGACTGGCGCCCTCATTGTTTAATCAACAAGGACAACCGGCCACTCATTATCCTGTCATGCTCCACGTTTCCACCAAGTTGGTGGGAGAGAACGCTCCTTGAGAGACCTCAACTTTCCCTTGGGAAGGAGCCGACCTCTCGCGCCTGCCCTCGGACTCCAACAACCCTATCATAGCTTTATATATGAGGCTATGGAAGGAACTTCTAACCGAGCAGCTCAAGCAGTGGTGACACTGCGACCAGTGGCCAAGTGGTCATTGGAGCACTCAGAAGGTTAGAAAATTGCAATTTTCGTAGCTCGAGGGAAGCAACCAGGATTCGATCCTGGGAGCGACCCGTGAGCGAGCTTTTTGTTTATTTTTATTTTTATTTCAAATTTTTTTTTTATTATCGCCTCGGTCATATATATTATCATAAACCGTTATAGTAGATAACGGTTTAATTAAATTCGACATCGAACACCTTCGATTTATTTTAGTTTTTATAATATTAGATATTTAGAGATGTTAGAGTGGCGATCCTGGATTGACCTCGAGATCTATTTACGAGGAAGTAAGTTGAAAGAAACGAGACCAACCGGCGGATAGGCTTCTTCAATGTCCATGGATTAAAACTTGCCGTAGTTTCCTTCTCATCAAGGTTGGGTATTCTCTTTTCTTTGAGAGTTCTCTCGGGATACGATACTCTATCTGCTTCCTTTAAAGTACCAAGAGCTTCCTTGTTGAATCGGTCTTAGGCATCGGTAGGGATGGATATCTAGAACATAGAACAATGCAATGCGAAATCCACCATGATGCGACAAAGTCTACCTCAGGACAGGCAGTCAATGGCCTGACGAGTATAAGTATCTACCCTAGCGATGGTTATGGACCACATCACCAATCACCCTTCTAAGCCCTCGACTTGGCACCTCCATTTGATTTCGCACACAACTAACAACCTATGATAACACTATAAAGGCAAGTCATCCTCTCCAGGTCTAAGTAGTAGGATGTGCACCTACGAAGAAACCGTCTACATTTGCGGCTCTTGCGGCGCCCGGTATCGGCGAGTCGTCCGCTTCTTAAAGCCCTGCTGGCGGCTCCTGTTACTCCGGACATGTCGAACTCTAGAATTTTCACTAGGCCTAAATATACGGTTTGGAAGGTGCCCAGCGTGCGGAGGAGCGAGGTGGAATGCGCCAGGTGAGCCAGGTGACCCCGTCAACGAGGGCGGCTACAGCTCGGCGTTTGGATTACTTTGGGAAAGGTGGACGACACGGTAGGTTACGAAGGGCTTCGCATGTAAGATAGTTGGCAATTTTGGGAATAGATGTGCGAGAAGAGGTGAGATCAAGTTCTGTTTTAGTTGTGTAGAAGCAATGATGCCAAGCGAGGGAATGTCCCATGTTCGCTGTCAACTCATATTAATGGTCTTCTTCCATCTTAAGCTGAGTCCGGAGCTCTGGTGTCCTGTGCCCAGACTTAAAATTTGTCTATCACGTGATGAACATCGGTCAAACTATTGACCGGCAGACAGGCTCCCTTGTCAGCCAATCGTTTGCTCTCCTTTCCCTTGTGTGTTCGACACGTAATATCGACAGCCGCAAATCACATAAAGAGGTGCCTGGGACAGGGAAGGAGCGGAAGCAAAGGGAAGGGTACGTACCTCAAATCTAAGCTGGGCTGGAACTTGATGGACCTCTGCAATCAAAGTACAGAGATACTTCATAGGATGATTAGAGGTACATTGGAAAGAGCAAACCAAAGGTACCTACCCTACCAGAGACACACTTCCCATAAAGCGCCAAGGTACTTAGCTCTAGGTACCGCCACATGCTCTGGGCCTTCCTGGTTCCTGTTCCCCTGGTTTCCCAGCAGCAGTACGAGCACTGCTGGACGAAGCAGGTTCGCGAGTTGAACAGGTAAACCAAAAAAGTAACAACCTCATCATCCTCATCCTCTCCCAAATCTTCCCAACTTCTCCATCAATCCCCCCCCATCTTCCACTATCAACCACTTCTCTCCAACTGCAAGACCCTTGCCCTTCATTCCGGCCAATTTGAGCTGACCAGGTCTAATCTTTGGAATCTCTTGTAATTTCTTCGATTCTCCTGTTCCCTTAACCCCCCTTTTCTTCGTCTCCTTGCGATACCCAGCAAGTTTCCCTATCCTTTTCCTTGTTTTGCCGCATGGGACCCGGGCGGTTTCACCAGCTTTCGCCCTCCTTCCCTAACCTTGCCAACGGATTCCGAATTCGAACGGCAAGTACGACCAACACGGGTCTGGCATAGGAACCTAGTTACCAGCTCGACGCTTCCACGATTACCTGACTTCCGACCTCCCCGATCTGCTCCTCCCACCGCCCTCTCTCCACATCGCGTCCGCATCGTCATCATCAATAGCCGCGCACTTCGATAATCCCGCGACACGATTCGAGAGCACAGCCTTGTTCCAACATGGCGCCGTCTCTCCCCATCAGCTTTACGGAGCTGGTACAGCTCACATCTGTTGGAATCGATCCCTCATCGATCGCTTTCAACTCATGCGTAGGTTTACCACCTTTTCATCTCAACTCTACTGTCCCACGAACGACAGCATTTACCGACTTCCTGCATCCCACTTCCATACATACCTCCATCCTTTTATCCCCATACTTCCTGAAGCTTATCGGAGCTTGCTAACGGCCGTGCATAGACACTCGAATCAGATTCCTTCGTATGCGTCCAAGAGAAGAAGGGTGCTCAACCTGAGGTGGTCATCATTGACCTAAAGAACGGAAACAATGTTATGAGGCGCCCCATCAAGGCTGACAGTGCCATCATGCACTGGAACAAGCAAATCATTGCCCTAAAGGCCCAGTCTAGGACTCTGCAGGTTTTCGATCTTGGCGCAAAAACGAAGCTCAAAGCTACCACGATGAACGAAGATGTCGAGTTCTGGAAATGGATTGACGAAAAGACTCTCGGCCTCGTCACCGATTCTAGCGTATATCACTGGGACATTAATGATGCCACCCAAGCTTCCCCAGTGAAGGTTTTTGCGCGCCACGCTTGCTTGACGGTAAGTTTGCAATCGGAAAGGGGGGTGTTGGGGGCCGGGTGGAGTTTGCTTGGGGGCTCATCTCTCCCAGACAACAAAGACCATGAGTGTTTTTCGTTTGCCGTGCTAATGCTTTTATTTTCCTCTTCTTTCTAGGGCTGTCAAGTGATTAACTATCGCTCGAGCGCCGATGGCAAGTGGTCGGTCACCGTCGGTATCTCCCAAAAACAGGGTCGTGTTCGCGGTGACATGCAACTTTATTCAAGGGACCGGGGCATTAGCCAGGCTATCGAAGGCCATGCTGCTGGTTTTGGCACAATTCGTCTGGAGGGCGCGCCTCAAGATACCAAGGTCTTTGCCTTTGCCGTGCGCAACGAGTCCGGTATCGCCAAGCTTCACATCGTTGAGGTCGACCACCCCGAGGCCAATCCAGTTTACCAGAAGAAGGCTGTAGACATCTATTTCCCCGCCGAAGCCACAAACGATTTCCCCGTAGCCCTCCAAATCTCGCAGAAGTACGGCATCATCTACCTTGTCACCAAGTATGGATTCATTCACCTTTACGACCTCGAGTCCGGAACTTGCATTTTCATGAACCGTATCTCGAGCGAGACCATCTTTACGACGTGCCCCGACAGCGCTAGCAGTGGCATCGTGGGTATCAACCGCAAGGGCCAGGTCCTGTTTGTGACGATTGACGAGAACAATATGATTCCCTACCTCCTCCAGAACCCGGCCAACGCCGATATGGCTGTCAAGCTGGCCTCGCGTGGCGGACTCCCCGGTGCCGACGATCTTTATGCAAGGCAATTCGAGCAACTATTCGCCGCCGGCCAATACATGGAGGCTGCCAAGATCGCGGCCAACTCTCCTCGGGGCTTCCTCCGTTCGCCCCAGACTATTGACAAGTTCAAGCGTATCCCGGCCCAGCCCGGCCAAATGACATGGATTCTACAGTACTTTGGGCTCATTCTCGATAAGGGTGCGCTTAACAGGTATGAGACCCTCGAGCTCGCTCAACCAGTACTCGCACAGAATCGTAAGAACCTACTGGAGAAGTGGCTCAAGGAGGACAAGCTGGATTGCTCTGAACAGCTCGGCGATATGGTCCGAACCCATGACCTGAACATGGCGCTCGCCATTTACCTCAAGGCGAACATCCCACACAAGGTCGTCGCGGGTTTCGCCGAGACAGGGCAGTTCGACAAGATCCTCCCCTACTCTGCCCAAACGGGTTACAAGCCCGATTTTGTGCAGCTTCTCCAGCACATCGTTCGCGTCAACCCCGAGAAGGGCGCCGAGTTCGCCACTTCTCTTGCCAACAACGAGGGAGGCTCGCTTGTGGACATCGAGCGCGTCGTGGATATTTTCCAGTCCCAAGGCATGATCCAGCAAGCCACTGCATTCCTGCTTGATGCGCTTAAGGAGAACAAGCCGGAGCAGGGCCACCTGCAGACGCGTCTACTTGAGATGAATCTTTTGAACGCTCCCCAGGTAGCCGACGCCATTCTGGGCAATGACATGTTTTCTCACTTTGACAAGGCTCGCATCGCCACCCTGTGTGAACAGGCTGGTCTTGCCCAAAAGGCCCTCGAGCTCTACGAGGATCCCGCCGCTATCAAGCGCGTCATTGTCGGTATTGCCGGCCTCCCTAACTTCAACCTAGACTGGCTTACTGGATTCTTCGGCCGTTTGTCAGTCGAGCAGTCTCTCGACTGCCTCGATGCCATGATTAAGCACAACATTCGCCAGAATCTCCAGGCCGTTGTCCAGATTGCCACCAAGTATTCTGATCTCCTCGGCCCCGTCCGCCTCATCGACCTGTTCGAGAAGTACAAGACGGCTGAGGGTCTCTTCTACTACTTGGGCAGCATCGTAAACCTCTCCGAGGATCCCGACGTCCACTTCAAGTACATCGAGGCGGCCACCAAGATGGGCCAGTTCAACGAAGTCGAACGCGTCTGTAGGGACAGCAACTTTTACAACCCCGAAAAGGTGAAGAACTTCCTCAAGGAGGCCAAGCTTCCTGAGCAGCTTCCCCTCATCATAGTGTGTGATCGCTTCAACTTCGTTCACGATCTCGTCCTCTTCTTGTACCAGAATAAACAGTTCCACGCCATCGAGTCGTACGTCCAGCGTGTTAATCCTGCTAGGACCCCCGCCGTCATTGGTGGCCTACTCGACGTGGACTGCGAGGAGGACATTATCAGGAAGCTCCTCGCGACCGTCGATCCTTCTTTGGTCCCCATTGACCAGCTCGTCTCCGAGGTTGAGACCCGCAACCGCCTGAAGATTCTCTTGCCGTTCCTCGAGGCCACCCTCGCCGCTGGAAACCAGCAGCAGGCCGTCTTCAACGCTCTGGCCAAGATTTACATTGACTCCAACAATAACCCCGAGAAGTTCCTCAAGGAGAACGACCAGTACGATTCTCTCGTTGTCGGCAAGTACTGCGAGAAGCGCGATCCTAATCTCGCCTATATCGCCTACTCCAAGGGCCAAAACGACCTCGAGCTCGTCAATGTTACCAACGAGAACTCCATGTACCGTGCCCAAGCGCGATACCTGCTCGATCGTTCCGACCGCGAGCTTTGGATGTTCGTCCTCAGCGAGAATAACATTCATCGCCGCTCCGTCGTCGACCAGGTCATCTCCACTGCCGTACCTGAATCCACCGACCCCGCCAAGGTATCCGAAGCGGTTGCCGCGTTCCTCGCTGCTGACTTGCCTCTCGAGCTTATCGAGCTCTTGGAGAAGATTGTCTTGGAACCTTCGCCCTTCAGCGACAACCAGAACCTGCAGAACCTCCTCATGTTCACTGCTGCCAAGGCTGACAAGGGTCGTGTGATGGACTACATTCACCGTCTGGACGGCTTCAGCGCCCCGGATATCGCGTCGGCGTGTATTGACGTCGGCCTTTACGAGGAGGCATTTGAGATCTTCAAGAAGACGGGCGATAACTCGGGCGCCGTCAAGGTCCTTGTCGATAATGTCGTTAGTATCGACCGCGCCCAGGCCTTCGCCGAGGAAGTTGACTTGGCTGAGGTCTGGAGCACCGTCGCCAAGGCCCAACTTGACGGCCTCCGCGTGAGTGACGCCATCGAGTCGTACATCAAGGCCGAGGACCCCAAGAACTACGAGGAGGTCATCGAGATTGCAGTGCGTGCCGGCAAGGATGCGGACCTCATCAAGTTCCTCCGAATGGCCCGCAAGACGTTGCGCGAGCCCGCCATCGACACGGCCCTTGCCTTCTGCTATGCCAGACTCGACCAGCTCATCGAGCTCGAGGACTTCCTCCGAGGCACTAACGTGGCCAACATCGAGGAGTCGGGTGACAAAGCCTATGCTGAGGGCTACTTCCAGGCGGCCAAGATTTTCTTCACTAGCATTTCCAACTGGGCGAAGCTGGCCACCACCCTTGTTCACCTCGATGATTACCAGGCGGCCGTCGAGTGCGCCAGGAAGGCCAACAACATCAAGGTGTGGAAGGAGGTCCACGAGGCCTGCGTCGGCAAGAAGGAGTTCCGACTTGCGCAGATTTGCGGTCTCAACCTCATCGTCGACGCCGAGCAGCTTCAGGCCCTTGTCAAGCAGTACGAGTTCAACGGATACTTCGATGAGCTCATCAACCTTCTCGAGCAGGGTCTCGGCCTCGAGCGTGCGCACATGGGCATGTTCACGGAACTCGGCATCGCATTGTCCAAGTACCATCCCGAGAAGCTTATGGAGCACCTCAAGCTCTTCTGGAGCCGCGTCAACATGCCCAAGTTGATTCGCGCATGCGAGGAGGCTAACCTCTGGCCCGAGTTGGTCTTCTGCTACTACCACTACGACGAGTTCGACAACGCCGCTCTCGCCGTCATCGAGCACCCCGAGAACTCGTGGGAGCACCAGCAGTTCAAGGAGATCGTCGTCAAGGTTGCCAACCTTGAAATCTACTACCGTGCCATCCGATTCTATCTTGAGCAACACCCCTCGCTCCTCACCGACCTCCTCCAGTCCCTCACGGCGCGTATTGACGTCAACCGAGTCGTCAAGATGTTCCAGAAGAACGACGACTTGCCTCTGATCAAGCCTTTCCTGCTCAACGTGCAGTCTCAGAACAAGCGTACCGTCAACGACGCCATCAACGACTTGCTCATCGAGGAGGAGGACTACAAGACGCTTCGTGACTCTGTCGAGAACTACGACAACTACGATGCCGTGGCCCTTGCCTCGCGACTCGAGAAGCACGATCTCATCTTCTTCCGCCAGATTGCAGCTAACATCTACCGCAAGAACAAGCGATGGGAGAAATCGATCACGCTGTCCAAGCAGGACAAGCTTTTCAAGGATGCCATCGAGACGGCGGCCATTTCCGGCAAGGCCGAAGTTGTCGAGGAGTTGATCCGATACGTAAGTGCAATTTGTGTCTTTGAAACCAAAGCCCGCGACTAACCAACCCCCCTTTGTCTATAGTTCGTTGATATCGGTAGCCGAGAATGCTATGTCGGCATGCTCTACGCCTGCTACGATCTCTTGCGACCTGACCTCATCCTCGAGCTTTCTTGGCGCAACGGCCTCAACGACTTCACTATGCCGTACATGATTAACATGCTTAGCCAGCAAACCAAGGAGCTCTCTCTTCTCAAGGCCGACAACGAAGCCCGAAAGGCCAAAGAGAAGGAGCAGGAGAAGGACGAGAGCAACGTCCCCATCCTCGGCACCGGTCGACTCATGATCACGGCCGGCCCCACTGGAGCCATGGGACAACCCTCGACGTCCCCAGTACCTTTCCAGCAGACCAACGGGTTTGCGCCGCAACCAACTGGTTTCGGGTACTAGGGGATTGTGCCGCCAGGGTGGGGCGCAGCCTCTGCGTTATCCCCTTATCCAATGTACCAATATTACCTTTACCCCCGTCATCGACAAGTAACACCGCCGGCAACCTATCCCGTCAACTATGCACAGCCGCCTGCCTCTTTCCAGGAGGCAGGGGTAGGGGCATGCCATTGTCCGGCGGGTTAGCAGAGAATGGGATACAGCATGGAGCATAGTGGTTTCTCTTTTTTCTTTTTATTGAGTTTCAAGTGTATTTTTTTTTTCTCATGAGGCACATGGAGGGTTGTAAAAAATGAATTGCAAAAGAATGGGGGATATCTCAGGATGCGCAACCCAGACATACGCAAGGGATGGTAAAGAGGTCTTACTTATTTCCTTAATTTTCCAAACATGTTCTTATGAACCTTGCTGTTACTGTTTTGATTCTCTTTCTTGAGAAAGAGGAGGATGGAGCAGGACTTGGCTGTTTTCTGTGCTGTGCATTTGGTTATTGCTTCTTCCCTCCCTTGATGTAATATGACGTGCCCTAGTTCCTTCAATATCTGCCTTTTACCCCCTTTACCTTCATACTGCTGTGTCCTTTGTTCGTGGCCTCCGTTGATGGAAGAGCCCTCGGGCTGAGGGAAATAATGGTTCATTCCCTTCCCTTCCCGTCTGTCTGGTTCAGAGGAGGGAGTGTACTACTGTTAATTGCAAGGTGTGTTCTTGTATGATTACCATATTTAATTGACTGGACATGCCTTATCCCTTTCCGTCGAGGTGTAGTTACAGGCTGCAAAAAAGCCTGAACAAGTGAACTCGAAGATTCAAGTCCAACCGAAAGGGAGGCAACATGTTGGATCAATCAAGTAAGAGACACAATATTCCAATGTCGAGTCCAACATTGAAGCTCCCCAAAAAGAATGCCACACGGCGCTGCCGCCTAAGTATTTCCAAGAAAGGCGAGAGTCCAATGCGCTAATATACTGAAAAGAAAGATGAAAAAAAAAAAAAAAAAAGGATTCCAGCAAAGAACTCCCAACTCCCAGCCCCGTAGCCTAAGCCTTATACACACAATCGTAGTTCTTACAGTTCTTTCTTGCACCTCGAGACTAGTTCTTCACCTCGTCTCTCTCGGTCTTCCTCTTCTTCGCCTCCTGCTTTGGCTTGGGATTCCGAAGACGAACCCACTCGCCATTGAAGGCGTTGATAAGCCAGTCCGTTAGGCCTGTGAGAAGCGCGTTAGCAAGTGATCTTCAATCTCGCGGGGGTAGAAAAGAAAAAGAAGAAGAAGGCGAAGAAGTGTAAAGAAAATGCAAAAACCCACGATGATATAACGCCGAATTCGCCTTGTGGAAATAAATCCCATGATTGCTATCCGGGTAAACGTGCACATCGTAATTCCTCGCCCCCGCCAAATCCAACTCATCCAACAATTTGAGGGTATTCTGCACATGGACGTTATCGTCCGCCGTCCCGTGCATGATCATGAACCTCACGATCCCGCCGCTACCGTCATCGGGCCCCGCGAGCGCCGAAGCGTTAGAAATGGCCGTCGCTGCGTAGCCGTCCGGGTTCTCCTGGGGCGTGCGCATGTACCGCTCCGTGTAGATGGAGTCGTAGAGCCGCCAGTCCGTGACGGGGGCGACTGCCACGCCGTAGGAGAATGTCTCTCCCGCGTCGACCTCGAGAGTCTTGAGGGTGTTAAACCCGCCAAAGGACCAGCCCCAGATGGCGAGGCGGGACGGGTCGACGTAGGGTTTGGCCGCCCAATGTTTCCCCGCGGCGATCTGGTCGTGGGATTCCCACCGCCCGAGGTTCCCGCGGATGAGCACGCGGGCTTTCCGGCCTATGAAGCCCGTCCCGCGCCCGTCGACCGTGACGACGACGTAGCCCAGGGAAGAGGCGACGAAGGATTGATAGTTCACCGAGAAGCGCTTGTTGACCTGCTGCGACCCCGGGCCAGAGTACTGGAAGAAGAGAACGGGGTACTTCCGCGCGGGGTTAAAGTTAGGCGGAAGACGTTCGACGTAGTTGAGGTGTACGCCGTCGACTTCGATGGTGCCGTAGCGCAGGGCGGGGACGTCGTACGTCTTGACCATGCGCCTCAGCTTCTCGTTCGTCTCGAGGACGTGTTCGTAAGGCGGATCGTCGGGGTTATTGCTGGGCGTGCTGACGACCTTGTGCCAGGGGACGGAGGGGCCTTGGTAGTTGAGGAGAGCGTAGCCGGCGCCGCTGGAGAAGGAGACGCCGTAGTATGCTTCCTCCGTGACGTTCGTCACGGGCGTGAGGTCCGTTCCGTCGAGCTTGACGCTGTAGACGTGGCGCTGGATGGAGGATTCCTTCGTCGAGACGAAGTAGACAAGGTTATTCGCAAGATCGATCGCCGACGGCGCGTTGACGACTTCCCAGTCTCCCGAGGTGAGGATCTTGGGCTCCGGGTTATCCAGCGGCGTAAAGTAGGCGAGGTGGTCCCCGAAGCCGGCGAGAACGGTGTCGACGTATCCGGCCTCGGGTCGGCCTTTGGCGGGATCAGCGGGGATATACTTGGGCTCGGATCTCTCGAACCAGCCACCGTCAATGTCCTTGACGTCCACGGTCCTCACCGTCTTGCCCGCGCGAGCCTTGGGGTCCATGAGCACGACGCGGAGGACGTCGCTGATCCTGTTCGTCTCCTTGATGATGACCTTGTCGCCTGCCCAGAGCACGTTCGTAACGAGCCTGTCCGCCTCGTCGAACCCGCCGTCGACGTTGACGGTAAACACCTCAGAGGCGTCCACGTCATAGAACTGCACGTCTACGACGGGATTCGGCGCGCCGGCCTTGGGATACTTGAGCCACTCCGTCTTGGGATATAGCATGTCGTCCTCACTCTTCTGGTCGACGGGCGGCTCGATGAAGAAATCGACAGGATACTCAGGCACCTCCGTCTCGTTTGCGCGGAAAAAAGCGATGAACTTGCCGTCGTCGGACCACCACGTCCCCTGGTTGCTGCCGAAGATCTCCTCCTCAAACACCCAGTCGGGGATGCCGTAAAACACGTTGGGGCCCCCGTCGCGGGTGATCTGGCGGACCTTCTTGTTGCTGCCGCGAGCGTCGAGGGTCCGGAGGTACAGGTTATTGTCCTTGGTGAAGGCGATGGCGTCGCTCTGGGGGCTCCATATGGCGAAGCGCACGACGGAGGTGACGTCGAGGGGGTCGAGGGGTTCGAGCTCCTGGGTCTCGACGTCGAGGATATAGTATACGGCGGAGAAGGAGTGGCGCCAGACGGATTTGGTCCTGGTTGCGATGAGGACCTTTTTCAGGTTGCGGCTCGGCCAGACTTTTTCCGGGTGGATGAAGTCGTCGCCGTACTTTAGAGAAGAGGACTTGATGAGCGTGCGGCTCGCGGCAATAGACGGATTATCGGCCTTGGTAGAATCGATATCGCCGTCCTTCAAGGTACGAATGTCCTCGACGACGAGGTAGTCCTTGCCGGCAGCACCCTGCTGAAGCAGTAATCCGTCCTCGTTGTCAGGGCCAGCAACCCAGCTGATAGAGTGGCTCGCAGGGGCCCACTCGTATCCCAGAACCTGCTCCAAGGTGACGGGGTTGCCGGTGGCCGGCTTAAGTCCGATCACGGCACCATCAGATTCGATAACGCCAGCACCGGCGGCCTTGGACCGTCCCGCTGAGAGGAAGGCGAACAGGGCCACGAACCACGCCGTTGTCAGAATAGCGGCAAGCGCGCCAATGATCCTACACCACCGTTTGTCCATCCCACGGGTCTGGATACGGGCTCCGGGAGCGAGGAATCGCGCCGTTTCGAGATCGCCGTCGGGATCGTCATCTTGCGGGTCGTCCCTGAGAGGGTCGTCGTCGTAGGGTCGGCGGGAGGCGGCCTCGTAGGCTAGCTTTTCGTTGACGCGCTGCTCGATTCGCTCAAAGACGAGGCTGGTGGTGGAGACGGAGGAGAGTGTCTCTTCGGAGGATCTACTGTCGTAAGGGTCTTCGAGCTTCGAGGTTGAGCTCGGAGGAGACTCTCGAGGAGCCATGGCGATGGGCGGGAGCGGTGGTGCGAGAGTCTGCCTGCAAGGCAAGAATGGGAGAGCTACCGTCTGTTCACGCGATAGCCATGTACGGACCAGGGGAGACTATGCCCTGATGCGGGAGAGATCGTGAAGGATGGACGGGATCTCAAGGAGCTCGAAGCAAAGGCCGTATCTCAGTGCACTCTGGTAAAATACAAGAAAAGATATATGCGTTCTGTCGACAGGCTAGCCGAGAGGGATTCGCCCATCAATTATACCGTAATTGATATCGGGCTGGTCCTCACGCGAGTTGGAGATGGGCACGAGTCAGTCGAAGCCTGGGAATAATCAAGCATCAAAGGTACCACGTAATTAGACGAAGCACGACACGATGGCGCAAGCAGCTCAAGAGCTTGAATTTACCACCTGTCAACAGCCGGCACATCCAACCACTCCGCTCAACCTGAACTCTTGCAGTTTTCCTGTGATCATGATGGCTTCATTTCCAGCAGCTTGTGAAGAAAAAGGAAAAGAATAAATAAGGATAAATAAATATCCAAAAAAGAGACTAGAACCAAATATCAAAAGAATCTAGCGAGGTCTGAACTCAATTCTCATCATCTAAAAAAATCTAGCATCCAAAATCAGTTCCCAGGACGGGATCCGGAAGGCCCATCACCAATTCCGGACCCTGCGAGGAATACACACACATACACGGACGTAACCCCGCCCGATCGCGCCATTGGCCCGTGGTACAAGAACAGGACATTTATTCTCCTCATTGGACGTTAGGGGAGATCGGTGGCTTGATTGTTAATAACATCTGAGGAAAAGAAGTGCGTTCCTGTCGGGGGCTGACGTCAAGGCACTTATACCTGATCTATATCAAGGGAGGACCCCGGCAACCTGCCCATCAACCTATCAACTTCCCACCATCTCCTCGCCAGCCTCAACACCGCATAAGCCTCATCCCAATCTATTCCCAATTAATCCATCAATTCCTCACACCTAGTCATCAGCAATGGCCCAATCCATGCAAGCCTGGCAACTCTCCTCCCCCGGCCCCGTCGCCACCACCGTCGCCCTCAACACCATCCCCAAACCTTCCCCCGACGCCCTCCAACCCGGCGAAATCCTCGTCAAAGTTGCCCGCGCAAGCCTCAACCCTGCCGATTACAAAGCCCCCGAACTCGGTTTCGTCACCAAAGCCCTATTCTCGTACCCCAAACCCCTCGGTATGGACCTCAGCGGTCGCGTAGTCGCCGTAGGCCCGGAAGTCGAGGACACCAAGATCGGCGACGTGGTCCTCGCGCGCGTGGATCCCTTTGGTTCGCAGGGGGCTCTTTCGGAGTATGTCGTTGTGGAGAGGGAGGCGTATGCTTCTTTGCCGGCGACCTTTGATCTTGATAAGGCGGCTGGGGCGGGAACTGCCGCTTTGACTGCGTATCAGACCATAGCCCCGTATGTCAAGAAGGGAGACCGCGTTTTCTTAAACGGCGGCTCCGGGGGCGTTGGGACGTACGGTATCCAAATTGCCAAGATTCTAGACTGTCATGTAACCGTCACTTGCTCGACGGGCAAAGCCGACCTCTGCCGCAGACTCGGCGCCGACGAAATAATCGACTACAAAACGACGGACGTCATCGCGAAGCTCGCCGAAGGAGGGCAGGTCTTCAGCCTCGCGGTCGACAACGTCGGCAACTCGCCGCCGAACCTGTACGGCCGGAGCCACGATTTTCTGTTACCCGACGGCAACTTCGTCTTCGTGGGCGGGTCCATGTCGGCGAGCAGCGTTGCGTCTCTGCTCAAGAATCGACTTCTTCCCGGGTTTCTAGGCGGCGGGAAGCGTAAGTTTTCGACTTATTTGACGAAGAATAGCCGGAAGGACTTGTCTCAGCTTGCGACTTGGTTCGCGGAGGGGAAGTTGGATACTGTGATTGATTCGGTGTATGATTTCGGGGAGGTGCAGCAGGCTTTTGAGCATTTGAAGAAGGGATCCAGTGCTGGGAAGCTCATTGTTCGCGTTGAGAAAGACTAGGTGATCCCTGGGCTCGGATGCCGACTTCAAATCGAGTCGGAGATTTCGTGTTATTTGGTCTACGATGTCACGGAGACCAACCGAAAAATCAGTGCACAATACTATCTCAACATGAAGGATTTCATTACGGTCATGGAATTGCAAACTTCAACTCTTCCCCTGCCCTTCCCCAAACCAAAACCCGGCGCCAGAAAACCCCCCAAAACGGAAACAAAAAAAAAGCTCCCAACCCTACTTCGCAAGCTGCGGCACCTCCGCCGCACTCTCGTCAATCTTCTCCACCAAACACGCCGTGCCATACGCGCAAACCTGCGCGAACCCGCCCAAATCACCAGCGTCGAACCTCAGACAGATGACGGCGTTGCCGCCGCGGGCCTTGGTCTCGGCGACGACGCGGCTGATGGCGTCGTTCCGGCAGCTGTACAGCATGGAGGTGAACCAGCGGAGCTCGCCGCCGGCGACGGACTTGAGGACCATGCCGAAGGAGGCGGCCCAGTTGCGGGAGCGGACGGTGAGGCCGTAGACTGCGCCGAGGACTTTGACGATGCGGTAGCCGGTGATGTCGAACATGGCTGGCAGGGAGTTAGTATAAAAATAAAGAAAAAATAAATAAATAAATAAAAATAATGAAGAAAAATGAGTGAGCTGTTGGAGAGGGGTTGGTGGGTTGGTCTCACTTGTTGTGATGACGCCGTCAGTCTCGGTAAAGCAGTGGAGGTCAGAGAGGGAAGGGGGGATGTCGGTGGCGTCGCCGTGACGCTTTTCGGAGTCTTTTTGCCCGACTGAGAAGCTCATGTTGAAAGTTGAAGAGAGACCCTGAGATTGATGATGAAAGTTGTGTATAATGGAGTTTCGAATGCTGGGTTATATCGTATGCGTTACCAGCGCAGGGTGCAAGTGGGTGGTATAAGTCAATTGATATATCAATGTGGGTATCAAGATTCTCAAGAAGTAAAGAACGGAAAGAAAAGGGACGACGATAATAAAAGGACACAAGTGATCTATCTTAAGGGGAGGAAACAAGCCCTTATATACCCGTTTCTTTCTCTATTTCTCTTCTCCATCTCTCGCATCGAGTATGACCCGAGTCGAGCTCGGGATATCAGGATATTCCTCAAAATGAGGCCGTCTACTGGCAGTGGTGGTCGTATTTCGTATCGTGCCCTATGCGGTACTTGATCCAGAGGTGGCCCGCCCGCCAATGCCAAGGTACCAAAACGAGGAGAACCGGTTCCACTCCAACTTGTAAGTGTTCGCAGAACAGCACAAAATAGCGCTTCCCCCGTATTCCCTGTACTTGTAGGTGTGGAGGCGTGCGATGACACGCTGGTCCAGGACTCAATGCTCACTTTCCATCCCTGCCCGCCCTACTCAATCGGCACCTGGGATCCGCCCTGTCCCAATTCAGGGACAGGACATGGACAGACAATAGACGATGGACCGCCGTCAGACATCGACAGATCAGTCGTTTTCCCAAAGTACCCAGCCAGCTCCCGGTAGTACGAAGTAATCAATTGATGGAGCGCCATCCACTGAGATCCACTCATCCGCCTCGTACTCCTCGGATTCTGTCAGTCTCACTCGAACCCGGCCTTGAGTGGACATCAATACTGAAGTAGATTAATCCCAAGACCCCACTAAACCCCGGATTCGCCGTCCGTGATCCAATGATCTCTCCGATGACATCCCCAAATCCGCCGGTCTGTCCCCGAAGCTAGGGTCGGCGCCCTGTGCCGAGCTGAGGCCTACTATCAATCTCCCGCCCACCTAGCTCGAGACCTTGATCAACTAGCTCCATACCTTTTTTTCCCCTTTTTTCTATCTGTAATAATTATTGAAAATATAAGTAATAAACCATTTAAACTTGGTCTATAATGCGAGAGTGGGACTGTGCATGATGGGGCTGCAAGTACTGACTGAGAGTCCTAGCAATGGAACGAAGAGACGGGGTCTCGACTTGTCGTCTTGTCCCAGAAAAAGAATTTCCCGAGTGGAACATGGATGTCAACAAAAGGCTTTCCAAGTCGGAGGGAGGCAAGTATCACATCTTGACTCCATCAGTTTCAGTTTCACATTAGTTCTCTTGAAATTCACCAGTCCTTCAGTTCTCACGTTTGAACTGAGTACACTCGTTTCCTGCGTCCCTCCCCTTTGGGGAGTCCCTTCTATCACGTTCAGTTTCCATTCCATGGATCAACAGCTGCGACGTCAAACGAACTCCTTTGAGTGCTTGTGGGGGTACTCGCGCGGTCCTGTTCTTGTCTCGACGACCATTGACTATTTGACCGTGGGCCCTTTGGTTCCGGTCTCTTTCTTGTTCCGGTTGTCCCGTTAGGCTAGGTCACACGAAACTACCTTTGTGATATATGATTTGATAGCCTGGTCAGGCCAGGCGATGGCACTTGTGGCCTGGATTCAGCGAGCTGCTGCCCGCTAGCAACCGAGAACATGGGCCTCCAGGTTCTTGTAATGTCCGTTAAGAAGGGTCACCTCAGTTGTGTCGGGCATCGATATAGAAACATGTTCCAGGCCAGCAACTCTGTGATTGCTAGAGTCATGTGCGTTTTCTCTGTTTGTCCAATCTCATCTTTTTCCATGTTGGCTCGCCCTGTGTATCTGTGTTGGTTCGCCTCATCTTCTCTGTTGGTTGTCTTTCTTTGTTGGCCCGCCTCGTATTTCTCTTGCGAGATGCATGCCATGTTGGCGTGTATGCGAGTGCAGCCCGGAGTATATGATGCCCAACCTGTCGAAGATTCATCCACTTTGGTCTGGCAACCATTGGGATAACATGGCCGGATGCATTTAAACCTCGAGTCTGCCCCTACCCTTCAGGCTTGCTCCCATCTTCCACCCTTACTCCCGCCTCACGTCCCTTCCCCCTCCCCGCACACTTGCTCCCTCCGAATCATGTCTGCCCTGAGCACACCTCAGCTACAGAAGTTGTGGACAGCCGCCCAAACCAAGCCAGAATGGGCCACGACGAAATTCTGGGAGTATGTTTTCAAACAATATGTCTTCACTAGTCGTCAGTGGGCCGTATGCTCTCAGCAGCCACCAACAGACGACGAGAGCGACCTCCGCCGTGTCGACCTTGATGACGACTTGAACTCGACGGCTCTGCTTTTCATGGAAGCAAAGCATGCCAATGTGACAACCAAGTAAATCGAGGACGTCGAATACCAGGCGTTCACAGCCTGCTGTGCATATCTCTACAGCACGAACCAACCGGCTGTCTGGGCCATGACCTGCGTCGGCACTTCGGCAAGACTCTGGGCGTACGAATACGATGCGGACTATGTCACTGAGTTCTGGCCCCTTGGCGACGGGCTTTCGGATAAGACCGAATACGTCGACTATTCCACCCACGGACGCGAGATCCTCGAGATGCTGGAACACATCAAGCGAAACCCCATCCCGGACAAAAACATCTTCCAAAACCCGCCCTCGCCTAGGCCGCAGAACGCAACACTGCCTCCAGGTTGGCACGATGATGAAGTCCAACTCATCCACTCGACTTCGACACAGCCTGATCACGATTACCAGGCACTGGACCGGCCGGACTTGCAGATGTCGGGTTACACTTCCGTGGCTCAATCTCAGCATATGGACCTAGTTCTGGATGCAACTCAGTGCCTCGAGGCTGTGGTTGAGAGGTTTGATGGCGATACATACCAATGTATCCGTCTTACCGACGGCGGTTACTTCCATGTCCCCGCCGGCGAGTGGCTTGAGTGCCTCGTCAGGATCTCGGGACAGCTCCGCCCATGTTATTCATGGACAACCCAGTCAGGGAGACAGTATTATACATTCTCTTTGGAATCGGAAAGGAAGTAGGGGTGCCAGGCTTAGAAATGATTTATGGCCGAAGAGTGTGGAGTTGTTATGACATATTTGCTGTTTTATCTATGTCCATGTCTATCTATTAGCTATTGATAGGAAAATATATATAGCAAGCTTACTGAAATTAGAGGGTCTCTTACCTATAAGGAAAGATGACGCGAGAGGTAGCCATATATACCTCCTTCTTCCCCAATCTACAGTTGCGCAAAATCCACGCCTCACCGACACAGACACGAGTGGATTGATACTGATAGCTGTAACAGGAAGACGGTCTAATCTCTCTTTAGAATCAAAGCTGGCGATATAAACTAGACACGCCCTGCTAAAAAACTAAATTCCCTGGATCAGTGTCAATGTTCAGTCGACGATTACCGCCAGCTGTGTTTCTCTGTCTGAAAACCAGAATTCCAAGGCGCCACACATCGGGAAACAAGTCCAGCGCTCTTCATCTCCATCTCGACTATGCTCGCACTCGTCCTTCTCCGCGATCTGTACGGTTGTGGCCCGAAGCTCCACCGATACCCCGGCCTGGGAATAACGCCATCGCCGGAGGCAGATGCGCAAAGGTTTCGTGTAAGATTTGACGGGATCGATGTCTATCCGACACTGACCCAGCGACCGCTGCGCACCGTTCTTGTATTTAAGCAGCATTCCCATGCAGAACCCCAGTTCGTCGTTATAGAAAATACCAATGCGCTGGACATTGTCTAGGGCAGCTAAGGAGAAACATGCATTTCGGAACGGAGGCTCGTAAATAAAAGGCCGACGAACTGGATCTATTGGCGCATCGCGAGTCCTTTCGCTGTAAGCTCCGATTACAGAGATAGGTCGTACTTCGGCTGCGTCGTGGATTAGGCTCAGCGGTAGAGCTTTAATTCGGAACCTAACTTCTCTTGCATCCCACAATGAAGCGAGGCCGACGATGACATCCCCAGCGAGCCTCAAGCGGAACTGAACGGTATTAGATTTGATCTTCAGGTTCTTTAAGATGGCTGGCTCACTACCAGGAACTAGGTAAACTTACAAGTAAGCAGAACTCGCTTCTTCTCCGTGCTTTTCCAACCCCGATGGCTACAACAGAGTCGCCTACGGGAATTGGGATATACACCCAAACCGCCGACCGTTGACGTAGACGGGAGAGCTGAGAAATTGATGCCTTGGCGCATGGGGAAAGAGGTGTATGAGCGTGAATGGCGTAGATATCATCACAGTGGACAGTGAATGTAATTCCAGTTATCTTACGCAGATTAATACTGCGGAAACGCATTGGGCCGACGATTTCGGCTGGCCAAGGGACACATTCCTCCAAATCAGGAGGCGAAGGGGTATCCCACAAGCGAAGCCCGTGGACTGGTGTGGGCAACTCTAGACGCGCACGGCGAAACTTGACAAAAGGGGAAAACAAATAGTGAGAGAATGTTCTTAGTTTACTAAATATTAGGGCTTACCTTGAAGTGTGCAGTGACGCCGATAATCTTGTCTCCTTCCAGGATGATGAATGCAAGACGGTCGGTTCGTTGAAGCTTGTATTGCGGTCTTTGAGCCAGCCTCTCGATCTGCCTGATCCCGTGCGAGTCAATCGTTATCCGTAGGACGTTAAGTTCACTGGAAATTTGTGCAATTTTTGGGCGGCATCCACGTTCCCATGCCGTAACGTAGAGCAGAGGGACCAAGAGCTCGTCCAAGGGAGCGAGGCATAGGAGTCGAGCTACATTAAGAGCTGCACTATACCGCCAAAAGTGGCTTTCCGACGAATGCTCCTGGATCATACGCAGTATTTCTAACGGGAGGTTCTTCAACCTCCCTAAACCCAGGGCAGATGCTACGGAGTGATCTGGCCTAATATCCCCCACTTCAAGGTAGAGATCGGGAGCCTGCTGCCACGGAGCCCGCCAGCTTGTAGCAACCCACAAGCGATCTTCATCCAGCTCTTGTCCGATGACCTTGAGACAATCGGAGTGGACAGTGGATGATTCAGCTGAGGCGGCACACCTTCGACAGCCAGGACGCCGACAGAGGGGCATTCCGTCAACGCGCTGGTTACTTTGGCCATAGCCAGGGAACTTGAAGGGTGCTGTGCGGCGCAAAGAGGTTCCAGCGGTCATGTTTCCAAGCACTAATCCACAGTTAGATTAGTCCAGTGGCTGTGGTCGGGGACTTACAGGCCACACAGAGCTCATCGACGTCGATTGAGCTGCCACAGAGACCGCAATGCGGGCAGGGCCTAACATGGCTAGAAGACTCGGCGGAGCTTCCCATATGGACAGTCCTTATGGAGGAGAGAAGGGAGAACAGAACTGCGATCCGATTCGAAAGACCAGACCAAACAGGGTTCTATTCAGGGGACCAGGCATCGATGACTAAGCTCATTCTGGAGAAGGACAATTCAAGTGTGTCAGTACTTCGTACGAAGCACACAATTTGATATTGGATACTTCGTAATCCTGGCTCAATCCGAATCGCATTCGTGCCCGGTTTAGGAACCCGTGCACCCGCCCTGTAAGATCTCTCCATCATCCTGATGGCCCTGGCTTCCGCTCACTCAATCTCACCCAAGCCTGAAGGCGAGCAATACGTAGTGTCCGAAGTACAAGTTCATATCAAGCCCCGGATCAGCCACCGAACGATCCCCGGCAGGTCGTAACCCCCCCATCAACCTCATCAGCCCCGATCAGCCCGTCCATCAGCCGGCAGGGTCCTTCCGACGCCCGGCTCGCCTGAAAGTCCTGGCGGCTCAGCGCTAACGTCATTTCCCCGTCCGCGGATACGACACCCTAAGTTCAAATCCCACAGCCGCCGATCAGCCGCACCTACTTCGCAATGCGGCTGCTGTGCTGCCTAACTAAAAATGCACGAATCTCGATTGGGAGAAGGCCAAAGAAGAAATCCAGAAAAATCCTCAATGTAAGACCGCAGCCACCCAAAGCCCGCAATCTCCCCGACTTGGCTCCAAAAGCAGCTTTAGCCAAATCATCGCTAGTCATATGCCCCAAGCCACTACACCTTAATGAAGCATTTTCGGACAAGACAGATTCGAAAAGGTTCCCTCCCCCACAGCTTAATAATTCACATTTTTGGAATTTGAAACCGGTGCCGGGATTTGATATTTGAGCAGAAGAATCAATTGACCTTGTGCGTAATACGAATTGATCCGAGAACCGTCTTGGGTCCTCCCTCTTGAAACGGGCGAAACGACATCGTGCAGACCAACACAGATTCGTCATAGATTCTCGCACGTCCTCTTCTTTTCTACCTGTATATATATTGTTCTGTAGATACCACGTCCCCCATCTCCTCCGATTCATTTCTTCTCCCTTCGTTTCTTAACCCCAAGACTTCCCCAATATAGGCAAAAAAAGAGAGAAAAGGGAAGAGGATAAGAAAAGAACGAAACAGAAAGGCGAACATGGCCACCTATACCCCCTCCCAAATCGCCTCTTACCTAACCCACATCTCCTTCCCTCCCCCCTTCTCCCCTACCTCCCTCCCCGAACCAACCCTCGCCAACCTCAACCGCCTCATAGACCACCACCTCGCCGCCGTCCCCTTCGAATCCATCTCCCTCCACTACTCCCCGACCCGCAAACTCTCCGTCGACCCGGACGATCTGTTCCGCAAGATCGTCCGTCCCGGAAGTGGCGATGATGCCGCCGATGACGGAGACCACCGGGGCGGGTACTGCATGGAGGTGAATACTTTTCTAGGTGGTGTTCTGCGCGGGTTGGGGTATGATGTTTTTTCTGTGGGCGGGAGGGTGAGCTTTGCAACGACGGGTAAATCTGGCGAAGGCTTCTCCGGCTGGTAAGACACGACCCTTTTTTACACTTCCTCGTATATCTGTTTCTTTCTCATTTTCAACAACTAACATAAAAACCTAGGAGCCACATGGCCAACATCGTAACCCTCAACTCAACCCACTACCACATAGACGTAGGCTTCGGCCTCAACACACCCCCCTTCCCAGTCCCCTTCCCCCCCGTGCCCCTCTCCTCACCCACCCCTCTAACACCCCATCCGACCTCCACCGTCCTCAACCGCAAACTCACCCAGCAGCCCCTCCTCTCCACCTCCCACCCCTTATCCCCACCCGTATGGATCTACCACCATCGCGCGCGCGAATCCGACCCTTGGATCCCGGGGTATACGTTTTCGGCGATTGAGTTCCACGAGGAGGATTATAGGGTCATGAATCTTATGACTATGACTTCGCCCGCGTCCTTCTTCGTCCAGTCTGTCATCTGCGTGCGGACCTTCCTCTCCAACGAGGCCCTTCCGAAAACGATAGGTGGGAAAGAAGCGAAATCGTCTGCCGAGGGAGAGGAAGAGCCCAGGCGAGCAGGCCAGATCGTCCTCTTCGGCGACGAGGTTAAACTCCGCCGCTTGAAGCCCGGGTTCGAGGACGAATACGGCGAGTACGTGGTCATTGAGAAGTTCGAGAGTGAGGATGCCCGCGTCGAGGCTTTGAGGAAGTGGTTTGGCATTCGGCTTTCCGAGGAGGAGAGGGCGGCTATTGTTGGATCGTCGACGGAGATTAAGGCATCAGCGTGAGGTCGGTCTTAGGGGCGTTGGGAAGAGGTCATGTTCTTTCGAGGGGGGGTGGGGGGTCGTCTTAGGGGATGGTATATTGGCATTTGGTTATAGTCATCACCGCGGCGTTGGCTGGATGAATGCATCTTCGAAATATACTTGGCAAATACAGCAACTTTGCACATACACAACACACCTAACTTGAGATGAACCAAACAAGTCATCAATCGCTAACACCGCCTTCATTCATACCAGTCTCTTGAAAAAGGTTCGCAAAGCTACGACATCACAAAGCAAAGCCAAACTAGGGTCATTCGTAACCTCCTGCGACAGTCCGCAGACTCCAAAACAGAATGTGTCATTTTATCTAAAGTGACGCCTTCCCTCTCTCCCACCTTTGCCGAAAAACATGTCCCATGTGTAACCCAGTCCGTTAACTCAGGAAACTGCGAAGAAGTAAAGAGAAAAAAATAATAAGAAGAAGGGCTGAAAAAAAGATGAAGAACACCTTAGCCCCTTGTATGAGTTGTGTGATGATATCCCTCCCTCCCGCCATTCCAATTTCCATCCTTTTCCCTTGCCTTGCCTTTCTCTTCCTTTCCCTTCCTTTCCTTCCCTTCCCTCCTTACACACGACCGGACCCGCCATTGTGCACCGTTCCTCACACCAGATGTATCCGGGGTATCAAAGTCGAAAAAACGGAGAACAAGGACTCGCCACGATGTGCCTGGGGGGCGGGGGTTACCCCCCAGCCGCAGATCTTAGCTAGATCTTGGCTCCTCTCTAGTGGACAAATGATCGCCATCTAATTGTCCCGCGGCATAATCAGTAATCAGCCGTTTGGCCCCACCCATTCCCACATAGTCTAATTTGAGAGAACAACGTCGCCCCCATCGAAGCATCAAAGCGGAGCTGCCTCGAGATCCGCCGTGCCTGGGAAATACGAGGGACCTGGAAAAAAAAAAAAGTCTCATGCCATGCCCCAACGCCCCCGCCAGTCTAAGTAACGCCGATAGGGATGCGCAATGAGGTGCCGGAATCTACGGCGCCGATGCAATGGGGACATATTCCAAGCGCCTAGCACCCCCACACCCAGAAAAATCATCCAGACTTGGGGCCGCTTCAGCACATGGATGCACTCGCTCTGCCGCCTTAACTGCCAATCTTTTTTTTTTTGTGGTAAAAAGGATATTCATATTCCAGAACTTCCCTACTCGACCTGCATAAACTAGGAGATATGCCTGCCGGTGTTGATTGGCATTATATGCATGCGTGTGTGTATGCGTGTTATAAGGATTGCGCTGTGAGAAGACCTGCCCTCCTACTCTGCTTTGTCCCCAGATTGCCTCTGGGCCACTATTTCTCGGGCATAAAATTCGACAAGCATCGTGGCATAGGCTTCGAGATCTTCTACAGGAACAAAGAGCCGAAAGTCGTTGAGGAGAAGGAATTGTAGTTCGAGATGATTTAGCTCAGCTAGAGGAAGTCCACCAACCTAAATAGAAAGGAACCAAAAAAGTTAGATCACTGTTCCCGCTGAGCCTGCCTGTTGAGGGTAAACATACCTTGGCGTATCTCGAGTTCGTATAAAATACGTCCGAGAAGAATTTGCTCGCGCATGTCACACCGGCAATAATTAGTCGGTGGATATTGAAGCTGTCGACTACAAAATACGTCGCTGGCCCAGACGTGAGCTCGGTAGTGGAGGGGTTAGAAATAATCTTGGGTGCAGAACCGTGGTGGCCCCGATCTTCCATCTCGTCATCGTCGTCGTCATCATCATCGTCATCCGCCAGGTCAGAGTCCGATTCGACGCTATCGCTGCTGTCGTCTCTCATGGCTGTATCGCTGTGGTGGCTTTCCGAGTGGCTGCGGGATCCCGAGAGGCTTGCTGTGCGAAGCGCGGCGCGTCTCTTAGCTTGCTCGTTCTTCATCACCATCTCGTTTACGCGTTCGGTCATCCGGTCAAAGTAAACGAGTAAACTTAAAAACACATCGTAGGTCGTTGGACAGTAGCGATGTATCCTAGAGAGATAACTTAAGATGGTAATGGCTGGAACGTTTTTTCCGTGGAACGCCAGTACCGATGTGCTTAGCGGGCTCATCTGGGAGCCGCTCCCCGATTCGTTATTCTGACTCGCCTGCTGTTGGTGGGCCATGTTCCTCTGAATGGCGTCATGCTGCAGGTCGTTTGTAGACGTAATCTTCGTTAACAGAGCCGCTACCATCTCGATAATATCGCTGATGGGCATGCCGCTAATATCGTATTTTACATGCTGCGCTGCGGGTTCCTCCAGACTGGGTGAAGTAGCTCCGGGTGGCAGCTCTGCGCGGGCGAGACTCTGCACGTGGCTGAGATCTCGGACGTGTACAGTCTGGGTTGGCGGGGACTCCTTGAACGAGTCATGGCCGTGGTGGATATAGTCCTCCATGCCAACATCCTTGTACGCCGCGTTGACGGCGAATCCGCTGTCCGAAGACGGCGACGGCTGTTGACGGTGGGAAGCGGAAGAAGGGTGGTGGCCGGCGGGAGGTATCACTGCCGTGGCAGGGCCGACTACAGGGGCGGCCTCGCGAACTAGGGACGCCATGTTGGGATCGGGACGCACATTCTGCGACGACGATTGGCTCGGGATGTAGTCGGTGCTCGGCGAGGATGAATCCGGCGGCGAGGGGAAGCGAGACGCCCCGCCGGGGGTGGACCGTTGAGGATCGATCGGTAACTTGGACTGGTCTGGGTGGTATGAGGTCTGTGAGTGGGTGGCGGAGGAGCGTGTTTGGGTTTGGACTTGCGCGGGTGGATATCGTGGGCTCGGCGAGGGTCGGCGCTCACTCGATTCTCTGGAGCGACTGGAGAGGTAGTGTGAAGGGTCCCGAGAATGCTGGTGCTGGACTGTTGTGGTGGCAATCATTGTAGGTAAATGCGAAGATCCAGAAGAGTCACCGACCACAGAGACCATAGCATGGTATTGTGCCTCAAATTATTAAGGATTATCAGGGGGTGTAAGATGGGGGGAAAAGTCTGCGGCGTTGCGAACGATATTAGCTCTCATATCAAAGCGACGTCATAAACATAGGTTGAGCTCGAAATTATCTAATAAGCTGAGGAGTGGGAGGGAAAAGTCTGGCGATTGCCCTGCAGTCGGTGGGATGTGGCGGACTGGGGGAGAGGGGAGGAGGAAGGAGCGCATGGGGAATCCGAAATCACAGCCTCATAGAATAGCGATTAAAGCAGGTGAGAGCAAACAAAACAATCACAAGCACTGCCACAGTAGCGTGAACCAGGCGACGAGGGGAGGACAGCAGAGCTCGTGTGCGATCGGAGCCCAACGATCATCGGATGGGAAACACGTCTAGGGATGGCAGAACTGGAGCATCGCGTAGTAGGTAAGGCTAGGGAGGAGTGGATCGGGTAGCGAGAGGGGAAAACAAGAAAAACAAAACTGAAAAAAACGAGAATAGGGTAAAACGGCAGGAAAAAAACAAAAGAAACAAGGAGGGCCTCACTCTATGTCATACTTGGGAAATACCAGGCCACAACCGAAAAAGAGAAGCCAACAGCCGAACGGAACACGGTCGGGAATGGGCAGCGGTGCAGGAAGAGGTCGAGGGCACTTAGGGACGAATATCGTAATGCGTGTTGTTCAGGTTACGGGGTCATCAATGTCATGGGCGGAGAGGAAAAAAAAAGAAAGGCTGCAGGCAAAGTTGATCGTGATTGCCTGTAGGTTATCGGAATGTGGCGCGACGAGGGGTCGAGGGTGATGGTGTCAAAAGTTGGGAGGGCGATATGGAGGGGCACCGTGGACGACGGGGGATGTTGGAGTCCTTGGAAAATAGAGGGGTGAGAAAGTTGGCGAAAACCAGCTCCGGCGTCACAGATACAGGATCGGGTCGAGTCGTCGCGTCGGGCGGAAGAAGTGCGAAGGGGGGCGCCTCGTAGGAATGACGAAACGGGCGGCTGAGTGCAATGCGTTGTTCGATCGGGGTTTATAGGAGTCTCTAGGAAAACACAAAGCCCCCCTTCGATTGTCCTTAGGCGAGTAGGTGGCGATGGTTAGTTGAGGGGATGGAAGGAAAAAAGTTTAGTGGAGGTGGGATGCATCTGGTTGGCGAATGTAGGAGAGCGATCGGAATCTAAGAGAGCAAAACGACTTCGTAATCTGAGAGGAGATGACATAATAAACAAGGAACAAAAAAAGGGATTCAAGCCAAGGCAAGACCAGAGGAGGAAGGACAATGGGAGGACATCAGAGTTGTATTTTTGAGGGATGATGGGCCTGGGATGGGGAACTTGAGAAGCGGAAAATGCGGGAGGACGGAGCCAAGGAGGGGAACAAGTTAACAACTTCCCTGTCTGTGTGGAGTACGAAGTAGGGGTCAGGGAAGCCAAGGAAGTCAGGGAAGAGGGAAGGAACCACACAAGGACACAAGGGGAGGCTGCGTGGGCTGGCGTGGGCAGCTTTGCGTGGGAGAGTGGGAAGTGGAAGGTGGGAGGGGTGGAAGGTGCAAGCGTTGGCAGAGGTGGGAACAACCGGAAGCCACGAGGAAGGAAAAGACAACGGACGCAGTACATCCAAGCAGCATACTGCAGTTGTACACTTACTTGTATTTCAGCTGCTTTGTCCGTGCAATTTGTGGCTGCAAAAAGGAGCAAATGCAGGGCGAGGCTCGACAATTGATGATTGATGCTTGCGACGGGAACGGGAAATGGGGAAAGGGGGAGGCGTAAACAAGTCTTGTAGATTATTAGCTGGCAGAGTGTGGAAATGGGCTTGATGTTGTACGAAATACGCCTCACCTCAATTCCCTCGTGGTGCCGTAGGTAGTAACACTTGACCCGTATCGTGTATCAGATTTCGATGCTGTCTTTCCCAACAGAATGTAGATTTCAATGTCGGATGTACTGATTCGCAGTTGAGATTTGAGATTGGACCGGTGGAGAGAGTACTTCGTACTTCATACAATTGTACTGCAGGGCGCAATCGAGGCGATAGGGGATAGGGTGGAGGACAGTCGGTGACGTTGCTGCTAATCCGGATTCTTCCACCGAGCACGCCAGGCTGTCTTATACGAAGCCAATGTCAATGTTCCTCGACTGATCAGAACATAAAAGGGAGAACACTCCATTCGAAACTGAGCAGTGGAGGGAATAGTCTGATTTCACGTTTCAATTGATTGCTCCCTCATAAATCCATTATTAATATCGGGGTTCCTGAAAATACCAACATGAATTCACCATCCCGATCTTTCGTGGTGACCTGTCTCTGTCTGGCGTGGCCATCGCAAAAGTCAGAAATGATCCACGATCTCATTCCAGTGGCTTTTAGTGGCGCCCTGGTCTCGACCCCGATCGCTGAGTGCCAGTGTCCCGAGCACGTGTTGGACCGGCGCCCAGGGGACCTTGAAAAGTGGATGACGAACAAGTGCCTCTGCCTCGATTTCCCCAACTGAGCCAGCTCCGTGGCCTGACGAATAGGAAGAGGGAGAGCACAGGCATTGCCTGAGGAGCGATTAAGTAGCTCGGTACACAGGTACACATTGTACTCTTTTCCCACTCAACTCAACTCCACCGCCGAGGGCCAAGGACCCAAGATGCACGAGGGTTCAAAGCTCGGAAAGCTTCGTGAGTCCATGAGCTTGTTTCTCGGCCAAGAGATGGACTCACACATTTTGCATTTACTTGCTATTCACTCAGATCTTTCCAGAAAAATCAAAACACGCTGCTTCCACGACAGGGTTTACGGATGCACGAGTCAAAAATAGTGGATGGTGATGAACTTGAGCGACAAGGCACGTTATCGGATCGCTGGATGTTATCGAAGCTCAGCTCAAGGTGCAAACCCCAGGTCGAGGCAGGATTAGAGTTTATCCGCCTGAGCCTAAGAAGAGCAGTTTCATACCAACCTGATGCGATGAATGAGTGCACGTCAATATCTCCGCTTAGGACTTTGGCCAGCCACGGGGAAAGGCTAGCAATGCCTATTTCCATATTGCCGCACGCTTGCACCTCCAGGCAGTACAAAGTGAGTGACTATCCATCTGGTGCAAGCCAGAGAGCGAGGTGGAAATTAATTCTGTATGTGTGCGTGCTTGTATGCACCAAGTGTACTTTGCATGCATGTGCTTCCAGACATCGGGTGTAAATGTACGAAGTACGTGCAATCTCTACGATGTTAGGATTCATTTCAGATAAGGAGGAGGCAGTGCAGGCAGTTGATAACTGATAGACGTACAACCAGGATGTGATTGATGGCTGGGATCATGATTTGACTCTGGTGCCCTTTTCGAGACTGGCCGAGTCTCTACGCAGTAATATCGCAAAGGTATCCTCGACGAGTCTTCTTTATTGTTAAAGTTTCTGTTCTCGTTGTTCCTTGTTGCTTGTTTCTTGTTCTCTTTCTCTTTCATCAATGGATTTTTTTTTCCTTCTTCTTTTTCTCCCTTCTTCGAGCACACGTGGGCCGAGAGCCCTGCAGCAATATTCTAGAAACAATTCGCCCTCCGTCGCCGGCACCGCCCAAAGCGAAGAAGAATGAGCCGAAAGGGAGCAGCCATCCGTGACTGGCAGAAATTTAATTGCTCATTTCTAACAGAACCTGACCGCCTATTCTGTGATTCAGGCACAAAAGCTCCTCTGTCGGAGACTTGGCATCCTCTTCCTATCATGCTCATTGTCAAGGTGATCTGCAGGTGGTTAGCCGATGACGACGAATCCACGGCCCGAAGCCGAGCTTCCATTTCACATTGCTCCATTGAGCCGCGGGAAGAGGATAAGACAGGATCGCGAACCTTGCTCGCTCTGTCCTAACAAAAAGAGGGAGTAGGCAGGATCTTTATATCACACACTATATGATTAAACAGAACCGGCAAGGTCGAAATAAATCACGATTTGCGCCATCTTCGATATGCGGGATTCAGACTTCTTCCCGCGAACACAGCATCCTAACATGCTCACCTCCGATCTATACTTAGGAAAATGTAAGCTTGGGTTTTTGATCGTCCTGGATATAATAGCTCTTGCTACAGCTCCAGGGCTTCCACCCCCGCTATGTCTTGGAGCTCAAGAGAGACCAGTGAACAGGAAGGAATCGATTTTGTTTTGACCCCTGCGGGAAATCAAGGTCTCTCTAAGTGCGCTGGAGCTACCTGTGTAGCACCAGCCGGGATGTGATTACACTAGTGTACCCTCGCTGGCTGTCTTCTACTCTACACCACTCGCCCGCCAGTAGCTCTATTTTGACGACTTTCTTGGCGTTCCCATTCGATGCTCTGAAATAATACAATGGATACCAATTCCAGAGCTGAGCTTTAGTCCACATCCTCCCCCTGCTGCAGAGGAGTAAGACTAGAAACGCATGAGGAAATGTCTAGCGAGGTCATTATGCTTTGAAAGGCATAAAAGAGCGAGTGATTTTGCCATGCCCATGTTAGTTCCGCGATAATAGTGCCCCAACTCCTACCGTCGACAGCCGACGTGGTTCAGGTTCAATCTCTCACTCCAAGCATCATCGACTGACAACCTACTTCGGCCTATCGCAGAGATATCGGGCCTCTCTATTAGCCGCAGTTGTTAGTAGAATACTAGGCCTTTAACTGACGGCGTCCTTCTTCAGGACCCTCAACATTTAGAAATGGAAAGGGTCCTCCCTAGACATTCTTTCAACATGTCTCGTTTCTAATACCCCCTCCCCTGACTCGAGCATAATGAGACTGTAACACAAGACTCGACAACCAGGCTTGACAGTGGCGCCCCCATCCCTTTTATCCACTTTTACGGCCTGGCGAACAATCCCTCCTCGTGCTTCCGGACCCGTTTCGGCCGGTCCATCTCACCGGGGAAGCATTTCTCGATCTAGTGGCTGGCGCCGGCAGGGACCCAGCTCGCCGGATCTCAACCGACGAGGACACCTTCCACTGCTCCCCTGCAGTATGATAGCCACGCTCACCAGGCCGAAGGCTGGAAATCGCCCTTCGATGCAATAGTCTCAAATCTTTCAGCAGGCGCCGCAAATATATCACCTCGAAACGGCAAATTATGGCTCCTTCCGTTGACACCTCTCACTGCCCCAACCTGGCCCAGGCGGAGCTGACAAAGCTCAATGCCTGATATCAAACAGCGTTGAATTGATCTCACCCGCAAACCTCAGGGCACACGGACGTCCAGGGATGACAGCCGGCCTCGCCCGTCAGGCGGTTCAGAATAATACTCCCGAGATCCATTTGATTGATTGATGCATTGATTCTGCTTCGTATGTGATGGCAAAGGTGCGAAAGGGTCACTGGAGCTTTGACCTTCCCCTCGATCCTTCTGCCCATTTGTTCCTTGCTCAGCATCAAATGCTTCAGAATTTTCGAGATCTCTCGCCCTTGTCAACTAAAATGTTCTTAATGTTCCTAGTGGCGGCACCTCGGAAGCGATAACCCCTGGTTCCATGGCTCCCCTCAAGGCCCAGGTCACCTTCCAACTTGTGATACATTTCCATGTCTGCAAGTGTATGGTACAGTCCCTTGCAGCTGCTGTGGTGCACTAGCGAAACATCTCCAAATCGCCAAGACAATAAGGCAACATGAATTGGATCACGAATGCTGTACTCGACCCGAACTATCGTAAATTCCCTGCCACAATGGTAGTTTCCGGTTCTGGGTTTTGGTGGTCCTCCCCTCTCTCAGTCATGGATGACTCTATCATGCTTTTGGCCCCCGGGTTTTCAATGAAGAAGATAAACTATGAAGTAGAACTTTGAACTCTCCTTTTTATTTCTTCCCTCTTCTTAAATCCTACGTTCGCAATCCAGTCTTAAAGTCCTCCTTCCCTGTGTGATACCCAGCGGGGCGTGTAGCACCTACAAGATGGCCATGCGACTCCTCTCATTCAACAAGGACCGTATATACGTTGCGCTCTACTTCATCAAGGGTGAAAATGCGTGAGTTCTATCCTCCTCGTATCCCCTCGGGGCTCGAGTCATAGACAAGAAATTTGTCGAGAGTTCGGCTTATGAAGTGGTTAAAGCTTCCTCAACTCACCTGTGTTGAATATGTTCGGCGCTCAATAACCACGACGAGGTTGTAGAAGGGAAAACTAACACCAACCCCTCTTTCCTGTTCTCCAGATACCACTGGGCCCTTCTAGTATCGCCAAAAACCGAGTCCTCCTCGACTAAGGCCACGACTCAATATCACACCGCCAACAAACTCCTCCTCCGAGGCGGAGCTCTCAGATCCACCTGGGAGTACGAGAAGAATGCCGTCGAGAGTGCGCCCGCCGGTTCAGAGGATGTGAAGCCGTTTGTCAGGATACTTATCGGCAAGCTCCGCGGGTCCAAGGCCCAGTTCGAGGCGTCGGTTGAGAAGGTGCAGATTGTGCAAGACGTAAGTGGAACACCGGGAGCCGAAATTCTCGACGCCAACTTTCAAGCTTTAGGAACGGTTTTAGGAGGCTAATTAGGACACTCTCTTTCCTTTTTGTAGAACCCTGAGTGGACGTGTCGGACCTGGGTTAAAGATGCCCTAGAACAGCTCCAAAAAGACGGCGTCATAGGTTCGTTCCCCCATCCCACTCCTCTCACCTCAGATCTCTTCTCTCACCGATGCGATGAGAGTATGTCACATTCCATTGCTCCCCAGAACGGAGCTGACAATTCCCACCGATATAATAGATAGCTCCGTTAAGGACTGGGACAAGATTGAGAAGGAAAGCATCTCATACGCTGATAGGAAGAAGGGTGAGGGACGACTCGGCTGGTGGACAGGGACAGCGCCAACATATGATCTTGTATTAGGTCGCGAGATTGTAAAGTAGGATCGGAGACGTTGAGAGGGTTAAATGGGGGAAGGGAAAGGAGATATTCACAATGCAGACTGTGACCCCTCTGGCGTGGCCGTTGGTTCAGAATCACTTTCACACATCCCATGGATGTCACGAGAATCCAATGCAAGCAATTCAATGAGCCGGGGTCCAATACCTTAAAGTGTCGATTGACTCCAAGTCCGTCTGTGAAGTAACCCTGGTCCTCCGATCCTGGCTAAAAGCGTCCACACCCCCCACGGGGAACACAACCCAGGACCCCTGGTCATCGACAGCAGGATGCAGAGAGCAATTGGAACAAATTGGCATCCCAGCCAATCTAATCTTGTAAACAGCCCACGAGGCAGACGGCCCAGGGAGAACCGTGTGCTACATCTTCTTCTTCTCACGACGGACCCTTCCCGTAGGATCAAGGGATAGAGTACTGGTTCTCGTCCGCAAAGTATTTTTAGACATCTTCGGAGCTAGCTATTATCGTCTAGGAAGAAAGAAGTCTTGGACGTTACTCGAGTAGTTCTCACGAATTCGACAGTGTCTCGGACCCCGAATAATAACTTCTCTAACTTCCACTTCAAATCTCTTGGACACTTTATCCCATTGGAAATAGGTCTTTACGAAGTGCATCCCACGTGTTCATGACCCTTCCTCACCGGCTGTACCTGTAGAACCTGTGTGACGTGGAAATCCTACCTCCGTGGCCTTACACACCCTCACCCTCGCCCTCACCCTCACCACAGAGGCATCACATACCTGTAGGGTCACCCTGGATTTCTCTGCGTCCATCACTCTTGCCCTAATGTAGGCGGTACGTAAACACCGCATAGAAAACTGCTTACCCCTTGCTTCCTCACCGCTCCTCGTCGACAGCGGTCTTTCTTGTCCTTGCCATTTGAGGAAACAGGAGGCGTGCGCTCTTGTCATTCCTAGGTCACCACTCCTCCCGCTTCCCAATAGCAGGGCCACGTGTCGCGGGTTCGAAGTAGTGTCCGACGCCCACTGCTCTGTACCAAGTATGCCGTGTCGTCCCCTCTCCAGCCAAGGCAGTGGATGTTATCAGTAACACAAATACAACAGCTCACCTCAGCCCAGCCAATTACAACACGCAAATCCGCCAATATTCACCTTCAAGAGGGAAGAAACAAGACGGTTATCCGGATCAGAATAATGGGAACTGAATAATGGGTACACACGAGCATCGTCCTGCTCGCAAACATTTACACCTCTAGCCTCGTGGCCGGCAGTATATCAAGGCCATATTCCAGCCTCCCCAGCCAGGACTGAACGAGACGTCTCACCCCTCCTCCCGGTCTCAAAGACCTCCTCTTACAGCTGCCTCACCTTGTACCCCGTATCCGGGAGGTACAGATGCCTGTCCGCACCCTTGGCCGTCAACACCACCATGCGAATAACACCGCCAGAGCTTCCATCCCACTTGATGGCCTCCGCAAGCGCTCCCTTGACGAAATCGACAGCCTCGTTCTCCTCCATGCCCTCCTTCCAATTCGCGTCGCAGTAACCGTAGATGTACGTAGAGCCGGACCCGCCAATAGCGTAGGCCTGCTTGTGTAGGGATCCTCCCAGAGGAATGGAGTATACTTGGCCGCCGTGTCGCTCGTCCCAACCGGCAATGATGAGTCCCGCACTATTGAACATCACTTTTGTCAGTCTCCTGTCACACACACACTCTCCCCCTCTTTCTAAAAAAGCCCATATGCCGACATGATACGTACGAGAGGCTATCCTTGTTGGAGTAGCAAATCTCCTGGAAAAGAGAAGCGGCAGTCTGCGTCGTCGGGGGCTGGCGGTTGACAGCGGCGTAGAGACCGAGATAGTATTGGACGATGTCGGCGACGGCCTGGGTATCGGCGGCGGAGCCGGATCGGCAACACCAAATGGTGTCGTGGACTTGTGTGAGCTTGTCGGTTACACGGTTCGCAATGTAGGCGCCGGTCGTCGTTCGCGAGTCAGCTCCTACAGGGTTGTCAGCCTCTCAAGGCCCACCTTACCATGAGTTTAGGTCGAGGGGTAGCAAGTTAGGACGTACCTAGGATAACTCCATCCTTGAATGTTACGGCCATACTGTATTTGAGGTCAGCGCTTGATGCGGTCGCCGCAATTGGGGCGGACTACTGACATCGACGTTCCCAAGCTGTGAATCGTTAGCTCAAATGGTCCAGTTATCAGGCGCAGCGCGGATCCTGGGCCCCAACTTACTTCACCTCGCCCTTCTTTAACCTGTCCATGTCAAGATGGATGCCATCTAAAGCTTCAGTCAGCGTCGCAGCTCGCCGCAGATTAGCGTCAGAGCTCGCTCCCACCTTCATTCATCATGCCAGTGTTGGTGAACTCCATGATGTAAACTGTCGGTATTCCTGGTAGATATCAATGGGGTCGGGTCTTCGTTGGATGCGGCAATTAAACGAGGCCGTCGATTTCGATTTCGTTTGTTTCGAATCGCGGAGTTGGGTTAGAAAGGGATGGGTGCTGAGATGTCGAGGCTGGAGGTGAGCTTCCAGCTCTTGCTACAGGCAGCTCTGGGCAACGCGTTGCTGTTGCTGCGAGTGCATCACCGCCTTGCTGAATAAGCAATGCATACAAAGTCACGTGTTTATTGGACCATATCAAATCTCTGGATCAATATCAAAATGGATAAGAAAAGGTGGCTTGAAGTCCAAAGAACTGAAAAAGCGCAACGAATTGACCCCGTCAGAATCCGAAGGGCTGTCTATAATTTACATCTCTTTCGATGGCGAGGATACCTTCTCCCATGGTGTGGAGTGGGCAATAAAGTGGCTTCCGTCCTGCCTTGCGATGATTCAAGTTGTCATGTAATTATGTACAGAGTCTGATTTGGCAGCTCTTGCTCCTCGTTCTCCAAATTATGTACAAATCGAGGGCATAACCAAGCTTTCATCCCTCTACTTTAGCTGGAAATATGAAATCATACCCGAGACGCCGTGTATATACATTAGATCCCTCTCTTTTCTCCTCTATTACTGTCGCTCCTCTCCTATTGTAATTCAGCCTTATCCGCCTCCTCGTCCTCCTTCTTCTTCTCTCCCTCCCCTTCCCCCTCCTTATGCCCCTCCTCACCACACCCACAATCGTAGAAATCACCAATCTTGGTACAGTCGAACTCGGGCTTGTGCAACCTCTCATTCACCAGGTTATGCATAAAACACGCCCATCCGGCGGCCGCGTTCCTCGAGCCCGTCTGAGGCGGGTACTTGGCCAGCAGCCCCCGGAAGTGGACGGCGCAGTCGCCGCAGGGGTATAACCTCGCGAAGAGCTGGATGTAGGTCTTGAGGGCGAGACTGTCATCTTCGGTGGGCTTCTCGGGGAAGCGGGCCATCATCGTGTGGAATAGTTTCCAGGAGGCGCGGCCGAGTTCGGCTCTGCAGGCGGGTTTTGGGTCAGTATCATCTTGGCTACAAGAAAAGGTGAGGAGTAGTAAACTTGGGGGGGGAGGGTGTGGAACAAAGGCAAGTCGTACTTGATCGTGGCGTTCTCCAGCTTGGGTGCAATGGAGCCTCCGCTGAGAATGCTATCCGGAATAGTCCCGAAATCTACCTTGCTCGCGTCCTCCGTGGTCGCCTTCTGGTTCCCTGGCCCGGCATGTGCATTATGTTGGGTCACGGGTGATACATCGCCGGGTACGCGGGGCACCGAAAGTGTGCCGTCTGATGGGCCGGAGAAGAGGTAGAAGAGGGTGAAGCAGGCAAAGAAGCCCAGCACTACTATAAGAGAAAGATGTTGGCGGCGTGCCATGGCGTGGGTTTCCTTTCTATTCTCGAATTCGGGAAGAAAGGGTCAGGTGAACCGTCGGCGAGGTAAGGAAGGTCGTTCAGGTTAATGGCTGGGGGGCAAGACGATTCGAGGGAGTGTTGTTTAAAAATATTAAAAATAGAAATAAAAATAAGATAACCCAGAATGACGTTTGACGTCCTTCCGTAGGTAACTAGCTTTCAGGGAAAGAAAAGTTCGCAATGGAAGAAAGGCCTCTCGCTCAGCTACAAGGCTGACGGCGCATTAAGATGAGCAAGTTGTCTAGATGGACTCATGGTGGTTCGAGAATCGGGGGTTCCTGGCATTTAGCCCGTCTACCAATGACCCAAAGAGGGCTTAATTAGGCAAGGATGCTCCTTTCCTCCCGCCTGGCATGGGTGGGTCAATTCATCCGCTCAGACTGTCCATTCCTTCACCAGCTTTTCAAAACACCTTGCGCTTAGTCATCTGGCCTCCACTGACACCAAGGACGCCGGATCTTATTGTTCTTGTTCATTCCGAAACGGGGCCCTCGGGCAGGTTCCGGGGAATTAGAAAACCGGTGCGAGATGCACTTATTTATATATTTATATACTTCGTATAGCCTGGCATATTATCGGTCCTTGTCTCAATTGTGCACGAACAGAGGATCGAAGCCTCATTTCACGGAGATGGGAGATGCCGATCAAACCACGCTGGACTCCAGTTCTCACCACCACCTACGTTGTTGAAGATGTCACCCGTCCCCGGCGGCGCCTCTGGACCCAGTGGGAGAGATATGCCCGGCAGTGTATTTTCCCCCTTCTCCTGAGTGCTTCTGTCATCATAAACTCCCATAGTTCCAACTCCTAGCAATGCCTCTGGATCCGGCTGGTGGGCGGCCCTCCGTCTTGCATTCTTTTCTCGGCACTACTCATTACCGCGGGTTGTGATCCCACTGGTAGTGTTAATGAGGCTTTGTGCGGCATACCCCCGACCGCCCCCGGACCGGTGGTCTCCGAACATGGATGGCGAACGATGAAGTACCTGTGTAGGGGGAAGAGATGAGCGTCTGTCCCAGCTCTGATTGTGATTCAAGGCTCCCGGCTCCAGCAGTCGAAGCCGAAATAACTATTGAGGCCACTGCTAAGGCCGCCAGGTCCTGCTGCCTCGCACTGGTATTATGCGAATCACTCATGGCGTGTTGATGCTGCTCAAAGATTGGGTGGATGAAACGCTGTTTGGCGGCCGCGTAGGCCTCGGGCTCGTCTCTGCATCGAGCGATCTCATTGATGCTCTCGTCGACCGTGGTATTGCGCAGGTTCTCCAAGAATTTGGTGGATGACTGCGAAATGAACCATTCGCTCTCCTCATAATCTAGGTATCGCCCAGCATCAGCTACTCCGAGTCATGAAACATGGGCAGAGCAGTCCCGCTGCAGAGGTGTACTTGCAAGGTGATGGGACATGGGCACTGTCATCGAGATTGAAAAGAACGCGGTACGTCCCCCGCCATTTACCAGCCCCCGACTTCTTCGAGAGCCTGCCCGGGAGCTTTTCTCGTTGGCCCCTATCATTTCCTTCAATTGGATCTCTCGCTAAGATAGTTTCGGACCATACGCACGGAGGCTCCAGGCGCTGGTGGTCGTACAACTTGTCTTTGTCCAGAAACTGCTCCTGGCAACGGGTGCACGAGGGCCTTTGCCGGTGCTTTCTCAAGATGTGCTCCCTATTTTTTGTCAATGTCTGTCCTGGAGTTGCACGGACACAGTCGGATCCCAACTTACTTGAGTCGACTATAGTTCTCAAACCCCCCCCCCGGGCCTGGCCCCCGACATGCCCCCTAGTTGAACCGCACTGGGTCCCGCTTGTGATAGGGACAAGCAAGCCTCTTCTTCTCTTGCTCGGCCGATCTCGTTTCACCACCCCCACCGCCATTGCTATCTCCATTCCCTGACGGCGTATCATCATTGGTACCGTCATCGCCTGTGCGAGCCCGTTTCCTCGGAGTTGCCTTCTTTCTCTTCCAGAGCCGCGGCCGGTGGGCTCCACCCCGGTGTGCCTACCCACCGTATCCGGCCTACCATCTTCCCCATCGCAAGCCTGCCCAGGCTCCTGCTCTTGCCCTCGAAGCCCGAGAGCAGAGTCTGTTGATATTGGAGTCTGCGGTGCAAGGCCCGCCGGCTCCGTGGTCAGAATAGGATCTTTGTGTTCTGGGCAAGAGCTAGGTATTTGGGCATCCTCCCCTTTCCGGTTATATTGTGACCATCCGTTTGGCCTTTCTCTTCTTCGGGATTGGGCGCCTAGATGGGAATATCAGTGGTTATGTTCACGTCTGGGCCGCCCTTCAAACTCTTTCCTACGCCGGGGGCCGAAATAGAACAGGTACGTACCAGTAATAAGCAGTTCGCATTAATAGAGGCGACAAGCTTTGGCGTTTCACCGTGAATTATTGAAATGAGGTCGACGTTCTTGACTATCTGGAGGAGTTTCCTGCGCATGAATTCTGCCCGAAGAATCGTCATGGGTCGGTTGACTTTCGTCACTCGCTCTTCTGTCTGAATGTTAGTGATGCAGATTCGCCGAGTTGACGGAATCACATCAAGAGGCAGGTTACATTTACAATGACATACCTCGACTAACAGAGAGCTCATCCCTCTCGCGTCTTTGACCGGAACTATCCCCAAACGCCCTGAATCAACTCCATTATCGAATGGAGCTCTCTCGCTTTTCCGATGCGAGCTATAGGAAGCCATATTCTCATAACTGCCTAGAAGTAAGCTTGGGGGGATCGTTTGCTCTGCGAAAGAGCTTCGCTCAGTTGATCAAAAAGGCTTCTTGGTAGAGGAGTGTCGCTTGGATATATGGGAGGGTGCCATCGTGTCTTGAGCAACCAGCGGGTTTTAAAGCAAGATCTTCTAGTGTTAGTGGTGTCGTCAGACTTGCTCGGGGAGGGGTCGATGATTTGGTCGTTAATACAAGGCAGGGGAAGCTGTAGGGGTGATGTGGGATGTCAATGATCAACAGATGTCCCGATGCACTCTGCAGAACTGCGAGGTGATGGCCTGACTTCCACTGCTCTGACTGGCAAGGCTCTCAAGAGACGGCCATCCTCAGATGCTCGTAGACCGCGGATAGCAGAAAGAACTGGAAAGGCAGAGATTGGTTAATGCAGACTCGAGGGGATAATCGGAAAAAAGAACCAAAAGAGGAAGAACCAAAAGAGGAAGAACCAAAAGAGGAAGAACCAAAAGAGGAAGAACCAGAAGAGGAAGAGCCAGAACAGGTTGCGCCAGACCAGGATGTGTTAGGACAGGATGTGGTGCAGGATTTGCCAGAACAGGACTTTCAAAACATGATTTTTCAAAACATGATTTTTCAAAACATGATTTTTCAAACCCCGATTTTTCAAAACACGATTTTTCAGAACATGTTTTTTCAGAGCAGGATGCGCCAAAGTGGCAGAACCATAAGTAGGTCGACTGGGAGCTGGCCAATCTGATGGGGTTTCCCCTCAGCTCAACTGCGAGTGTTGCGCCAGAGCGCAGAGCCAATCTGACCGCCATCACTTCACGCCGCATTGCAGCGGTCCATTGATTCGCCAAATCCTGGCCTGAGCAGGACCGAAATAGGGAGCACGTAACCCTTGTCCTGTGGCTGCCATGTAGAAAATCCCCACCGCGGTGCGCAACTAATTGCGGTACCCTTTCGCGCGAGCGCAATCATCCCCGATACAGCACCGCCAAGCCGGCGCAGAGCGGGGCCTTTTCCCGTTCGAGACGCAATGGACCTCGAGGCGCCACACCGTTGGTTGGGCTGTTGCTCGCTGAGAATGTGCTTGCGCTGTCCCGGGATGTGCCTCGAGAGCGAGATCATGGAATTGGGCACACGCGACGTAGCGGACAATGAGAGAAATAACTAAAAGCGCTCAGCGCGAGAGACTAACACATGGTGAAATTAAAACTATAAGAAGGCTTATCAAGGGCCGTGGGATCGCTCGAGCCGATGCCAGACAACTCTCACGATAGACTCTCTTCCCCAAGCTTCCCTGGAGACTTTACGTGACACCAATTCGGACGGTTTCAACCATCTCTTACTTCGAAAACGAATACTTACACGACGAGGATGTCGGCTTCTACGATGAATAGAGCCCCTACTGGGCAGAACGGGTGAGTAGTAATTCAAGCACATACGAACTGAGGGAACAGGAGGGGATCGTGACAATAGGTCGAAGGGGAACAAAGCTCTAACACCCCACATTACACAGCGAGGGCAGCAATGGCAGCCAGTACTCAATGACTGCGTTTCTTCTCAACTCCGACAAATCTCCCGTCTCTGAGAGGCTCGCAGCCCAGGCCATCACGGGGCTCGACAACACGACGGTTCGCCTACAGAGCCAAAGCAGAAACGTCTGCCAGCTGGTCCAGGTTATCAAGACGGCGGAATCTGCTGGGAGCAGCATGGCCCAGAGCGAATGACGGGGAGCGTGAGGAGCGTTGCGTTAGGGGGGCGGGATTGGTTGACAGGGGAGGAATGACGTCGGGTCGGCGGAGTGGTGGAATCGTGGAGGGTGGACTTTTCCCCATGAGGTCGCATTGGGTTTGGAGCCTGCAACGTCTCGCCTCCAGCCAGAAAACGAGGCGAGCAAGCCAATTCGTACCCTTCATGTACACTAACTCATCCGGGTTAAGGCCAGGTCCCAGGAATAGAGTTTAGCTCGCGCACCAGTTTTAATTGTCTCGATCCTTCAGAACCATATCCGCAGTGCCTTGTCTGTTCCCGTTGTAAAGCGACCCCTGTCCATCTATAGCCAACATTGGCGTGCCATGAAAATTAAACGCTTCCCACCAACGTCCTCTCCCTTCCTCAACTCAACCATTGCTGCCCGATATGCTCGGTAAACTAGTTTATATCAACTGGATGCCAAAATATCACGCCACTTGAGAGTTTTGGGTTAATCCGTGCTGACCATTCTAGCCCTTCTTGACGACCAGCCACGAGCTCGCTCATGTTAACCCCGCTGTATCAGATTTCGGGAGACTGCATTCGTGACGGGGTTTATCCACTTCTAACTCTGGTCCCGTGATGACGAAGACCCGTATAAGTCTAAGTTAAGAGCATCGTCGATGCCCGACGAGATGTAGTTTATGAGAATTTGGTCGGAGAAACGTATTGCGAGATGCAACTGTGAGGAAAATAAGCTGGGCTTCCTTTTAGCACTTTCCCGATTAGTCGGCACCATTTGGTGCCGACTAATCGGGAAATGGAGCTCGGAGTACGAAGCAGCGTTGTGTTGATTTCAGCTGGATGCCCAAACTCCGGCACCGCAGCCATCACAATGGCAGCCTGCCCGTAAGTGATATTTTTTTCTTTTTTTCGTTCTCGGATTTTGGTCTTCCTCGGATTTTTTGGGGGTTTCTCGCCCCTTTCTCTCTCTTTGATGTCTTGGCTGTGCCTGTCGCGATGCTTCTGTGATATCGGATATCCCAGGATCCATGTCGAATGCCCAGGATCCATATCAGATGCCCAGGATCCATATCAGATGCCCAGGATCCATATCGAATGCCCCGGGATCCATGTTGAATGGGCTGTCCTACTCGACCTGCATCTCAGCATGGGTTTTTCTCGGGGTGGGCTGCCGGGGCCATTGATTTATTATTACGACCATCATACCTCGGTATTTCGGACCTGAATTTGGATGTGAATTTGGGCCTAGACCTAGGTGGTTTCCTGGCTCCTTCCGCAGCCTAAAGATCACGAGAACATGTGATGATTTACAGCGAAGATTGAAGAAGAGGCACCAGCACAACTCTTCCCGGCTTCGTGGATCTTCAGCTCGCTAAGATTACCCGGGACGTTATAGAAAGATAGAGAGAGGCAATTGTTTCCATATCATGCAATATCTCATTAAATTTTCTTTTCGCATTCATCGAGGACTGACTCCAGGTCTGTCCTTTTCAGTATCGACTCCCAAACATCATCCCGCTTCCCTGTTCACCGTATTCGACATCCCTCATATCACATATCTCTTGTACCCCATAATAATTACATTAAGAAAACAAAAATAAAACAGACCAGAAATACTCCAAGAGGAAAAGGCAAAGAAAAGGATAGGAAACGCCTCACCTTCTCAAGTTCTCTAGACCTCTCCACCCAAGCTTAAAACGACCCCCTAATCGCCCTCACAGTCCCCAACGGAGGAACCCCCAGCCTCCCCATCTCCATCGCCGCCATCACCCCCAATTTCTGACCCTCACTCTCACCCTCCCCGTCTCCCGCGGCCCCCTCAATCCTCACCATGTCCGTCTGACTCGGCCCAAAAATCCTCCTCACCACCCTCGTTTTCCCCATCTCCTCCCTAAACACCCCCCAGCTCGTACTGAAAAAGATTACGGCATTCCACACCCCCTGCAACGGCAGTACCACGGCGCTAGCCACGTTCAACCCATAATTGGGCGCAAACGGATGCACGAGGTTATGAATCCTGTTAACGGAGCTGGGCGTCCACGTGACGAGGATGGAAATGGCGAAGACGAAGCTCGTGCGGAGGTACGCCAGCTTGATGGGATCGAGGTGTTTGAGCTTGGCGCGGAACTTGGCGAAGCCCGAGGGCCGTTTCCTTTCGCTGGTCGTTAGGGTGGTTTGCGACGGGCCGGCGGCCGCCGTGGATGTGCAGGTTGTTTCGAAGCGGGGCTGCGAGGCGGCTTCGATGAGGACGGCATCGGGGAGCTCTGGCTCGAACAGGCCTTGGTTGTGGAGGGTGCCTGAGCTTCGGGACGGTTGGAGTGTGGCGGGGGGTGTCCAGGGGCGGGGAATGCAGGTTGTTATTTTGACTTCGGTCACGGCTGTGCCGTAGACGTTGGAGGGTGGCGCCGGGGGGAGGTTCTTGGGAGGTTGTTAGCAGAAGAAAGGAGGTCTTAGCGGATTGGCTCATGGCTCACCTTGTCGGCAGACTCCCGCAGCTCAGACGTCGACGAAACTTCCTTCATTGTGTACTCTTCCTTGCCAGGCGTGCTAAAGGTGAGGTTCCGTAGTTGGTTCCGCTGCTGGAAGACGTGATAGCCCACGGCGATGTATATGATTGACGAAAAGAAGATACAGATCCAAATGGGCACATAGTACGTATATATGCGCAGTTCTGTAAACTCGTTTCCGATCCAACACCAAAGCTACCAGGAACGTCTTGTGTTAGTAAAACAGGAGAAACTGGACAAGGAAACACGTTGAAACACCAGATCCAAGAAACACACGTACCGTTGCGTCTCCGTAGACGGCACCGCGGCTATCTTTATACAACAAGCATACGATAGCCGGTATGAACGGCACGCCGAAGCAAACAAGGCAATACACCCAGACGTACTGCCGAAACGAAGCCGGGTTGGCGCCGAAGAAGAAGACCAGAAAGACGTTGACGGCCATGGAGAGCGACCACCATGGATCAGACTGCATCATCCTACATAGAATACAAGGTTCAGCAAAAGTAGCTCCTAATACGAAGAAAATGTTATGCCAGCCCTGCGGCAAATACTTACATTTCGAGAAGAAACGCCTGCGTCTTGCAAAGCGCAGAGTCCGTTCCTGCTGTGAGCCCATCATACCCGATAAGACAAGCAATGCTAGCCCCAGCATTGGCAATCGAGGCGAACAAGATGAAGAGGTTCGGCACCGTCCTTAATCTCTTGAACACCCAAAACGTGATTATGATGGCGGCGATGCCACCTAGAGAGAGGGAGGCACCCACCCTCTCGAGGGTGATGATGATTTGGATCTGGTGTTTCGTCAGATTCATCAGGTCGGGGTAGAACGGGCCATATCCTGATGGTTTGTCTATGTCCATCCTCTTTCTTTCTCTCTGCTCTCCCGTAGAGGGGGAGGGGGGGATGGGTGAGGTTAAGAAGCGGTACTAAGGGATAGAGAGCCGGCCTCTCGAAGACAAAGACAGGGATTAGAATTCGGGGCGTGGATGCTGGTGGCGGAATGTGGAACGGCACAAAATTGATGTGGCGTCCTGTTATTGTTCAGTGCCGAAGTGGATGGGATGAGTTGGTGGAGGAAAGGGATGTGTGGGATGATGTCTTGGGTTGGATTTTGGGAGGGTTAGTTGATAGGCAAGGAGGAGGGAAAGGACGGGGGGTGTTCCGCGTGGTTGTTGTCGTGGATGGGCTTGGGGCGTTTCCGCCGTAGAACAATCCCGGTCAATCTGTGTACGGGAACGAGGCGCGATGATGGGACGTCACAGGCCCTCGGATTGGAGGAGAAGGGACAAGGGGTGGAGGATGGAGGGTGGAAGGTGGAGGAAGAGGGCGAGTATCCGGTGGTGGTAGGGGAATCTCCATCCACAGAGATGGGATTCTACGGGGGAGGCGCTTGCTCCAGTGACAGTGACACTGGACTCGATACCTAGGTACTGGAGTAAGCGATTCATAGCATGGACTTTATTTTATACCGCATCAAACTTATTCATCTCTTTCCCGTCTCGCAGAGAACCTAACTTATAAGAAACTGATAGACGATACACGAAAGAAAGATTACTGAAACCTTCAAACATTCACATATCGTGAATACGGAGAAGGACGGACAGATGACAGCAAGGCTTCAAACAGCGACTCAAGGCAAACCACACCCAAACACGGACCTCCAGAACTGTAAATACGTAAGATCAAGATCTAGCGCCGGGGCCTAGGTGAGAGGGGGCAGGCAAACGAAAGGGGCCATTCTTTTTCCTGCATGAAGCTGCACTTGTTGTGCCACCCGAGAATATATACCCAAGCTTACACCCAAGGGCGCCATATGGTGCCACAAGCCGGACTAAAGAGTCATTGCCGACGGAGGGGAGCAGAATGTCATTCGAAGATCGGGACAGGATGATGGAGATCCAAGTACGTGTGTGAAGGAAGCAAGGGATGAAAAGGAAAGAGACATATGTATGCCAAGGAAAGACGTGGGCGTGTCTGGGATGTGATATGCGTAAGGGATGATGAAGGGGGGGATAAGCAAGGGACCCGAGGCTGGGGTAGGTGTTGAGTTTATCGGATCATGGCTGTGTTTTGAGCATAGAGCATGCGGCTAGAAATGGAGATGAATATGGAGAAATGGCTCGAGAGGCGGTTTCCTCGAGTATCACAATGTCCAATATATGGAAATGAATAGGAAAGCTAAGTCACAGCTTATATGTAGGAAGGTAGAACAATCTCACCAGCTGATCAGATGGCAAGAGTACAATGGCCTTCGGGTGCCACTGCGAGAGAAACGGCGTCATAGAAAATGAGCCTCGAGTCGACAGGAGTCGTCATCATTTCGAGGTCAAACAAGACCAGGTCCTCGAGGTGCCCACGATGGTGTTCCCAACAATAGCTCCTCCAAGATAGTCAATATCACCCTCAAACTCAAGAAAGTAAAGGCCACAAACACTAAAAAAAGCAGCGGTGAAGAAAGATGGGGGATACGCTCCCCCCAACACCCAAAGCAAGGAAAAAGACAAGACCGCATGGAGCCAGCCTATCAAGAACCGCCCGGACACGGATACCTGCGTTTCGCACCTACGTTGTTTCGTGATCTTTTGCAGGAAAAATTGTGGCGGAGTCCCTGTTTCGACTGCGCGATAAAAAAAAAAAAAAAAATAAAAAAAAGAGGTGGGAAAGCTGAAGAGAGATGATACGCTTGGCCGCAGATTATATTGGATGAAGGGGGTTCTTCGGTCATGTACGATGCCATCCACATCCACGCGTGCTGCTGCTCATGCTGATCTGGCAGCTAGTTCTGGCAGACAGTTGTCGTCTGGAACTTTGAACACCGGAACTTTTGCCGAAAGGTCTAAGCCTCCTCGGGTAGTGTAAGGTGAAATTTGAAGAAGCAGCAGGACGGACGATTAAGGTTAAAAATAAGGTAGTAGAGAAATCCCCGACGAAGATGTTGATTATATCCCAATGCAAGAAGGGATCTCCAAGATCTGCATCTCTACCCGCAAAGCCTGCTTAACTCCCGAGTGACCTGTTTAATACGAGGCAGGTCATCGTTTCTCTGAAACAAGGAAAAGACAAGAAGAGAAAAAGAAGTAAACAAGCCAATCAGAGTCATGGGAGTAGAATCTGCATTTCTCTGGAATGCTCGGCACGATGGCGGCTACGTGCATGCTCGTGTTGGGCCAAGTTAATATATGGGCCTCGGGTTCGTGCTCCTGCTTTCATTTGAGTCTTTTCTTTCCTTGGCGAGGGATGGCAGATCTCAAATTGGCCGAGTGGGATGTGCGAAGGCGTCGGGGACAGAGAAACGCAGAGGGCCGAGAAAGCCAATGAGTCGGACACCACGAGGTCATCGCTGCAGATTGTCAGAGCCTGAGTCGATGACAATGATAGGTTTCAACAGGGGCCAACGGCTAGATCCTAGGAGCAAGGGGAGCTGAATCGAATTCAACTCGGCGAGGACAATCGCCCCTTGGCGCTCCTCCCAGACCCTCCCAGCAAGCCATGAAGTCCATGTGGACGAACGATCCCCGGTAGACAAGAATCCCATTCATTCATCGACAAGGGTTACATCCTTATCCTATTCCCAGCCGCACGGTACCGTCCTTCCCTCTTTTTCTTTAATAGGATTGATAGGATGAAACGTTTCCTTTTCTCCTGGGGTGCTTGAGATACCGGAAACCGGGGGAGTTCGAGGTGGATTGTCTTGTCGAGGGAAGGGAGTGAAACAGGTAACCGATCTCGAGCGTCTTGTCGTCGGTGAGAAGCTGGGATGATTTGGCGGCTGTTATCAGCTGCTGTTATATGGACTAAGTTACCATTGATATTGATCTGTCGATAGACATAGTCGGCGTGTTTGCTGAAAGTGGTCTGAGATCTTTGCGCCTTCGACAGCATTCGTCTTCTCGTTGAGTGCCTCTGTTTATGTTCACTGGTCGCACTGCAAGTAAGGCAATATTTGGGGTATTGTTCCTCTTGTTTCCAGTCTATCTCTCTCCATCTTGCTCCCAACACTAGGTATAAAAATAATAATATGAAAAGAAAATCACAGAAACAGCCGTGGGATGTAAGTCTAGGAACCGAGCACGCCATGATCCATACCTCGCTTCGCTTCCGACATCGACTCCCCTAGACATCTTAAAACCTCAAACAACAAAGCCTCTCCTATCGGGTATCGCATGTGTCCTTCCCTTTAAAGCATATACACAAACGTAGGGTTCTTATCACCAAGCTCCTCAATCTCCTCCTCAGTCTTGCCCTCCAAGATTCCATTCCTCAAGCCCTGCGCACGCTTCTTATTCTCAATCGTCAAGAGCACAAGCATCAGCGCGCTACCACCGCACAAGAAAACAGCCAAGAACGTCAACACGATCGCATGGCCCTCGATATACTTGGGTCCGTTGAAATAAATGTTCGAGCTGATTACACCACTGAGGTTTCCCCAGCCGATGGCCATTCCAAGGACGATGCCACGCTTGTAGACACCCGCTGTGTTGTTAGCGACCCAGGAGATAGAGTTACTGACGCAGGGGTAGATTCCGAGAGCGGCGAGGAAAGTGCCGGCGTATTTGACCGCGGGATCCTGCGATCCGATGAGCAGGCAGAATCCGATGACGCCGACGCTGGAGGGGATGATGTTGATTAGACCTCGGCGGCCGGTTTTGTCACCGACGATACCGAGCACGACGGTGACGACGGCGGCAGCGAGGTACGGCGCGGCGCTGAGAAGCTGGGCCTTGACGATGGAGGTGTTCCAGCCGAGAGACTTGATGATGCTAGGGAGGAAAAGACTGAAAGCATACAGAGGCACGTCGCAGCCCATGTAAATAACCATGCTGAGGTACGTCTTCCAATCCTTGACGGCGGACCAGACATACGCAGACTTGAAGGCATGCTGCTCGGTGTTATTCAGGGGGTCTTCCCTGAGTCGGCGGATGATTCGTGCGCGCTCCTCCTCGGTGAGGCGCTTGGCGTCCTGAGGGAAGTCGAGGACCATCCAGTAGGAGGCGAGGGCGGCGGCGACGGTTACGATGCCTTCGAGGATGAAGATCCAGGCCCAGCCGGGGCGGCCGCCGATTCCGTCCATTTTCTGGATGGCGGCGGCGAGGAGACCGCCGAAGGAGCCAGAGGCAGCGGCGGCGGAGAAGAAGATGGCCTGTTTGGTAGAAGGTTAGCTTACCATGTAGGAGAAAAGAGAGGGGGGGGAATCTCGAAGAATGGAAAAGGATCTTACAGTCCGAGTACCCATCTCAGACCTCTTGTACCAGCAAGACAGATAGTAGCTGATTCCAGGGAAGAGGCCAGCTTCGGTGAGACCCAGGAACCATCGCGCAGCGATAAGCCCAGAGTAGTTATTTACAAATCCAGTGAAAGTCATAGTAAGTCCCCATAGGAGGCTATAGTAATATCAAATCGAGTTAGCCAATACTTTCATCCCAACGTTGAGCAGGCGAAACCACTTACACAATGGTGGGGATAAAGCGAGACGGCCTGTAGCGTTTAAGCAAAACATTGGTGAGGGGCTCGAAGACGGCATAGGAGACAAAGAAGATGGTAAGGCAAGTGTTGTATTGCTTCGTGGTGATGTGCACAGCTTCTGTGAAGCCGGCAATCTTTGCGTTGCCTATGTTGGTTCGGTCAAGGAAGGCCAGGAGGTAAAGAAGGCAGAGCTGTGAGGCAGTCACAAGTTAGGGTTGTTCCATGCGAGCTGATAACAAGGAAGATACATACCCAAGGGATAATCATCCAGTCGATTTTGCGCATAAGTTTGCGATCCTAGACACATGTAAGCAAATCTATAGCGCCACAGAATAGATGTATTCCAATGATCAATGACTTACATCGGGGTCATCGTGACTGGCATCACTAATGTTGATACTGTCCTCGGCATGCTTCTCAGGCTTCTCGCCCGGAAGGGGTTGATCGATCGAAGAGCTCATGTTTCTAGTGCTGTTTCTCTTCTATATGTACAGGAGGTGGGTGCAAATTCGTGAGTTGGTGGGTAGAGAGAAAAAGGAGAAGTCTGGATTCGACTTGATTCGAAAGAGAGTGGAGGAAGCGATATAGGACAAGATTCCTAAGTGGGATCTGAGATCTTATATATCGAGGTCAAGAGGCTCTTAGTAATGCTGAAACTGGTGAGAGAATTGTGGTAGTTCCCCTCCTGATAGTCTCCGAGTTTGTTCCTTTCACAAGTATCCGGACTACATCTCGCGACTTGATATCGTGAAACTGGTAGCTCGAGATGCGGGAAACAAGGCAAGAGTCAAATAAATGCGAATGAATGGAAAGAAACTCCAAAGAGACGTTGATATCGAATTACTGCCGTCGAGAACCTTGTGAGCCAGGAAACCCTCCAAGCTCTTATAGAAAAGTAAACACACAAGACGATCTGACTCGAACTGGAACACCATCTTCCATCCATCTTCCAACATGCATCTTATATATTATATCCTCTCCCTCGGGGAGAGAAGGAAAGATCTATGCAAAAGGAGGACGAAGCAAACAAAATTGAATGGTGATGCCCCAGAAACCCACAATCTCAGCCTCCGCCCATGGAGCCACACCTCGATAACGCAATACTCAAGCGTGAACAGAAAAAAAGGAATTAAAATTTTTTGTTTTCGCCCCCAGATCCCTTCCCCATATCTTACCATAGCTGACCCACAATATAGCTTAAAAAAACAAGTGGCTCGACACTTGTCAGGAACTTACCTCTTTGGGGCGTGGGGAGAGGAGAGAATAGCTTCATTCTAGAGCCCATTCACCCGCCGGGTGGTATCGAAGGTGAAATTCGCAATTGACCCGCCGTGTCACGTCAAACTCCCTGCTGGCTTACGCTGCGCTGAGGAATCTGGACAACGAAGAGATCCGGGACGGGGTTTGGGCTGCTCATTACGAGACGCAAAAGACTACGGGCTGGGGGGCGTGAGCTGGTTTACCCATTCCATAGCTTAATTGGCCTCGACATGGAACGTTAAGCATAGGATCCCTTGTTCTTTTTGGGCTAGATCCCCTTTTAGTGGCGATTACCTCGCATATTAGCGTAGGGCCAAGGCTTTCCCATGTTCCTGATGCCTGCCAGGCAGTATGAGCTCGTTTGTGTAACTTCCCACGATCTACGACGAGACTGAACGTGGGCATGGGAACGAGTCGGGATGCTCGAGTCGTCCGTCGAGATGTCTTCTTCCTTTCTCTTCGAGCATCGTGAACCCGATACCCCTCAGATTGTCTCTCCCGCTTCCTACAAGACCCGCAGTGCCGTGATCCATGTATGACGGATGTTCCTCCGGAGACATTAGCCAACTGCCTGCAGGTAACCTATATCTACAAGATGCCAAGGAATCCTCCTTCAACTAGCACTCCCTGCTCTCGCATTTGGCAGAGATGGGACTGTAATCAACATGTGGCATCACAACATCAAGAGAAGACAGCTAGCCCAAAGTCTGGTAGTAGTGTAAGAGGCCCAAAAGCGTGGCTTCGGTAGAGCCCCAATGCATAGCTCCGACAGCGTAGAAAACCGCCTTGCAGTTATCTAATCTCCGATCCATGAGGGCAGGGATGAAATTTTTCATTTTCTTCGCGCTTTTCTCAATATGTCTAGGCCTGTAACCTTGTGTGTGCGGGAAGCCCATGGAAAGAAGAAACAGAGAATAACACTACACTGCCCTACCCTACACTACACACCACGCGGCTCTGCTCCTGTTCGCTAGCTTCAACACTACGAATTAGAATAGGAACCAAGGCCAATGAGAATAACAACTAGACATCACCTCCAAAAGACTAAAGACTTGATGAAGCCATTGCATCGCAGAGGACGGACAAGGTTGACTGATCCAATATTGGATCGAGACCCCAAATCATACCAACATCGCCCGCCCCGAGTTTGGACCGAACCTGTCCGGCTAAAGAGAGTGTAGACCGGATTGCATCATCGACGATATTTTCGTGGCGGGCGCGGAATGGATATCAAGGTGAAAAGGACTTTCCAACGAATCTTCTTCTCCAAATGACATGTCGTCGTGGTAGTGCTAAAACCACGTGGGTTAGGTCTCGGCCTGGCCCACTTCGGCTAGCGACAGGCTGCACTCCCTTGCATGCTCAGTGGCCAGGGCATAGCTGGGCTTGCGAGGATGTTGAAATGTTTTGTGATCCTGGGCGACTATACTCAAAACGGGCACTCGCGTGAAATAGGATGAGGGCCAAGAGAGACCGGCGTACGAAGTCTGCAGCCCAGAGGTGAAATCAACGCAGCACAGCACCTGGACTTCGAGATTCTCATTATTGCGTGCTCAATTGTGTGGGTTCATGGCCTTTTGATGATTTGATGATGACCCTTGTGTGCATATCTGATCAAGACTGGGGACGGATGAAGCACGGCTACGAAGCCGTGTTCTACTAGGTTCGCAGAGAGGGATACGAAACTTTTGGCTCGGGGTGTATCAGCCTGGCGTTAGAGCTCGGCTCATTACACGGATGGCACGGCTATCTTCCCGTCCGCCGTCCCCACCCTCCCCTGGTCGGACATTCAGGGAATGGGGGGACCGCGGAGCATCTCCGCCAGGACACACCGGGTGGGGAACCTGGTGATGGAGAAGGCCCTTGAATGTGAAAGGAAAGCGCTGTCGTCATCCACACTAGGAGAAACGAGGAACGAGGCTCAAGAATGGAATCATTGGGGAATTGGAGATTTGGAGAAAGATTTGGAGAAATCCGCCATTCTTGCAACTAGCTCGCCTTCTTCCCTTCAGATTTTGCAGTCCCAGGGCAGGAAGCGGCTACACTGCCACACCACAAGGATTCTAAACTAGCTTCGTAGTTGGAGAATTGGGGGCGCGTCTAATCAACATCAATCTATTACCACATCGATAGATCTAGGGAAACCCTGCTTCGGTAGTCTCATCGGGGCTTGATCCACTTAGTACCGCCTGCCGGGGAAGCTAAGGTCGAGCACGCCATCGATCCAAGGTGAACTCGTAGGTAAAAAATACCCACAAGTCGTACGGGGAGTGCCGAACTCGGACCAGCTGCAATAACATCTCGGCCTGCGAAGAGGGAGGACAGGAGGGAACAACATCCCGACGACATGCCGGCTTCAAACCATGTAAACCACGGTCACTTGAGCGTTGGGAAACGCATCTCCCCTGCGCAAGGCATCAATATGCGGTTTCGGTTCGAGCGTAATGGTCTGACAGATGTCCGTCTAATCGCTTTAATGCGGCCCTTCCTGCTGGGATGAGGCGCCGCAAGAACGAGGGCTTGGGGGCGAAGGAATGGCCAAGACGCAAGGGAGCCAGGTCGAGAGAAACAAGATTTTTTTGCCTAAGGAGAGGAGTTAGAGAGGGTGGCGTGGTATCGTACGAAGCAATGCACTGCAGCGTACGTGTCGTTGGCGGCTTGAAAGAGACAATGGAGGGAGTTCCCAGGCCAAGGAGTCGGAAGGGAAGGAGGAAGATCCGGAATCCAGACCCTATGCGGCTTGCAGATCCCTCCCTTGGTCGACATTCAACCTACTTTCGTAACTTGGTGTCACTTGGAAGTTTGGCACATTAACAGAGGGAGGAAGGTAATTGTGCGAGGGGTTTGAGAAAACAGTCAGGACGACGGATGAAGGATGATGGCCCATCGTCAGTTCCGTCCGTTCCGCATCTTGCTCGTTTTTTTCTTTCTTCCCCCCCCGCTTGATTCCAACTTCTTTCCTTCCTGCTTCAAACTCCTCTCCTACTTTCTTCCAGCTTAGCTCCTTCTCTTTATTCTACAGTTGCTCCGTCTCCCGTCCCTGTTACATGGTTGCATGTTATAGCAGAGGCCTTAGCGAAGGCACCGGTAAGTGTGAAGCTGTGCAATGCAAACTAGGAAAAGAAGCCCAAGCCAAGATAGAATGAATCCTAACACCTCTAGAAACTGACCAGTTCTAGGTTATATTCAACAACGGCACGGATCCGGATGAAGCCTTTAACTTGGTTCTACACAATGATGGCAGAATCGACCAGCATTACCGGCATTGGCCGTCGCGTCCTACTCCTTACTTGAGGAGGACTGCAATGTGCCGCTGGGAGTTGCACGAACATGTCGCGTTGGACCTCCCTTTGGCAAAACCACCCTGTTTGCCTGTTGGATGACAACGCATGAGACGCAACATTGCATCTCCGTTCCGGAGGAAAACGGAGACGTTGATTGGCAAGTCCACCCTTAATCTTCCTTCACCGACCCGGCGGATTGATTAAAGCAGCATCAGTGTCACCCACCCCAGTTCCATTCGAACTCTGGAACATCCGGTACTTGGAGCAGGACTCGACCGACTTTCGACGGCACTATGGCCAACTCGGGAAGGGTCCCGAAGTTTTCCTGCGGACGCATTGAGGGTGATAACGGGAGAAGCCACTGTGTGACCGAGGAAAAGAAATGAGACGATTGCCGCAGCCGCAACAGTACTTACGTATCTGGAAAGAGGAAGGAACATACCTATACGGAGAGTGAGGTCATTCGCGGACGCGGAGCTGCATCTGTTCGACCGCGTTCCTCTCCCTTCTTGGCTGCAAAAGTGGCGTCACTCTTGATGCACGAAAGTAAGCGCTGAAAGTACAGACTGTACAACCCCAAACCTCACGAACCCCCACGCTCAGTATAGGCACTCGATTGTTGCCTCGAATGATTTTAAGAAAGCCATACTGGGGATTGACCGATCCATGGAAAACACGTCAAGTCTCTACCGTTTTCATGCGCGGCAGTGCTGTGCTGAGGTCCGCGACAGGTCAAATCTATACAGTCTCTATGGGATTATGGATGTCTACACCGGTCTTATGCATTTAAAGGTATCCTGTGCCGTCTTGCGTGCGCGCTGTGACGGACTCATCGATAAGACTCGGGAGATCGTCTGGAGATGATCAGCAGAAGAAAACGGCTGGAGAAGCCGCCCCCAGGCCTTTCCCTCCCGCGTCGCTAACTTTGTCTGAGAGAGCTCTTACCCATTCGGAGACATTGGAGACTAACACACGAAGGCCAAGCCCCAAATTGATTTACCTACCGCAAGGTTGTCCAGACTGGGCGGTGGCGTTGGTTTTGTTCCGATCCAGCCTCTCCTCTACGCTAAAACTTCCCCTTTAGGACGTGCTTGACCGTTTCTTCATGCCTGCGCCGTAGTTATGCTTCGTTGAAGTGGGCAAAGGTCTCTGGGAGGGGTGAAGCAGCTATCGTATCGTACATGGTAGGTTATTTTATGCAGCCGGCATTGGTCAGGGGCTGATGGCTTCTCGGATTCGATTGGGGGTCCGCTCCTAACAAGCGAGATGGCGCAGCTCCAGCCGTCCCACGATTGAAGCAATATGGCACTAGAATTCTTCTCCCCCACGCTTCTTTTCGGGGGCTGGGACGCGGTGGCGGACAGGGGGTAGCGGACCGGACGGCCGTGATATCAACCGAGGCGTAAATTCGAAGCTGCAGACGTTCGTCGAGAATGCACTCCAGAATGCAGCTTCCTCCCGAGTATTGGCGATTGTTGGCTTATGTGTTATGTATGAGATTTTGGCTCTTGATTCTCAACGTCTCATGGAAGCTCAAGTGGTCGAGCGGTGACGCACTGCTTATAAACTGCTTCCGCAAGGCGCCGGCGTGGAACCCGGTCTGGTCAAACCATGAGATGTGGAGGAGATTGGGAAATGGGAAAGGGCAATTGGGCATTGGGGAAGGAGAAGCGGGAGTTCTTTTTTTGCTGGATTTACCTATTTTATCTAGATATTTCTTCCCCTTCTTTTCTTTGAGGGAATGCGCTCTCTTTTGAGGTTGTGATATTTAGAGGCTGGAGATGTCTGGATGGGGTTGAGGTGAAGGGGGAAGCTTGGAGAGGTTGTCGGTTCGAAACGAGTGGGTAACTTTTGCACCTGTTTTTTTTTCCTTTCCTTTTTTATCCTTATTTCCACCTAGATCAATTACTTCAAGTTCTGCCAGTTCAAGACAAAGGTTGTCCTCTCAGAGCACAGCTTCAAGAGATTGGCCTTTCACGATAGTTGAGCGAATCGATGATGTGTTGTATCAAGGAGGTCGAGACTTGGCTAAAGGAAGCTTGCCAAGGATTTTCTTCAAAAAAATGCCGCGACTATTTAATTCTCGACCAACCAGAATCGTCCGGGTTCTATTTCAAAAGCGGTTCACCGACGTTGTGTCCCCCCTCCTTCCCCCCCTCGCGCAAGTCCTCACGCAGAAGTACCGTTGATTTGTGGCACAATGCATCCGCATGCCTCATGCGCACTCCTCGGCAGTCACTGATTTTGGTCTGGTTCCCAAGGGCGTGGTCCTCACCGTGGGAGGTGGGATGGCCGGCCATGGGGAAGCAGAGTCTTCTAGAAAGAGAGGGGGGGAAATGTTACTGAGAACATCACCGTTTCTCTGGGTTAATATCCGAAGTGTGGCTTTCTGACCGAGCCAAATATCTTGGTGAAAGGGGGGAAGGGAAAGAAGGCCCATCGTTAGCGGGTGAACGAGGCGTTTACTTCGTCATAACGACTCGCACTAGACAATGCAAGTGCTCTTGACAATCGGTAACTATAACATCGAATCTTAAGCCAGGCTGGATCGGCCCAGGGGTTCGGGGTCGAAAAGAGGTGCCAGGACCGGCTATAATAAACGCTCATGAATCACAGTCCGTGGACTTTTACAATGCACATATCATGGGCGATTCCCCCCTCCCAAGAGTTCCAAGATATGTCCTGGTAATGGCGTGGACGTTGGAAGCGGCTGTTGAGCAAGGGATGTTTACTGGCACGCGACCCATTGTTGGGGGATCAGTATCTGGGGGAGCTTGCTCAACGGTACACTACCGCCTGATGTTAGGTGAGCACTCTAGACACCATTGGGAATAGTCAGTGTGTCAAAAGCAAAGCAAGATTAGGATTAGTCGAGGAGATGTTCTTGATAACAATGACTTGGTGTGACCTGTCCATCCCATGCTCCGCTCTTTGGGGAGGGCCCTGATCTAAAGGAGGGCTGAGCATACGAAGTAGATTAGTTGACATGGGAGACCTGCCACCCGTCGGAGCCCCTGTCTTCTGGGAGCCTGAGCTGAGCCCCACGCAGTTGATGATCTATTCCTGGGTCATCACGTCCGCCTTCCAAGGATTATCATCTGACCAACTTGTTGAGCCTGGTCTTGTCCTTGGCTTGTGCGCAACATCAAATATTTTTGTAAAGAGGGTTTCCGCCATTCACCTTGACACTACTGGGCTCAGAAGACCTGTTGACTGCATGAATCAAGGGCCAGGATCAGCCACTCATGTACCCCTACGTCACCGCAGCCAGAGCCGACTTCGCCCCCACTTTTTCCGGGGGGATTCTCATAGGCTAGATGGGAAAACAATCGCTGGTCGGTCTGCATGAATGGTGAATTGGGGGGGAGGGACCGGGGAAAAGTGGGATGTGGGAGGGAAGAGAAAAGCAGCGAAATGGAAGGGAAGGATGATGGAAGCGGACAGGGGTGCTCTCGCTTGGGCGGCAGGGCTCTTGGTTCTTGGCACTTGGCAGCGTTAGCACTGAAGAAAAACGGTGAAAGATGGGGAACGAAGCGAGGACCTCTGGACCAAGGCCAGAGAGTCCAGGGCCAAAAGGGGCTCATGGATACTTGCACGAAACAAAGTTCTACTATTCTACTTCGTACAGTAGTCAAGTTTAATGGTATGCTCTCCTTCCCTCTTCATTTTTTTTTTTTTTCTTCTTGTTCTTTTTCTTTTGGCTAAATGACCCAATGACTCGGCCGAGATTGCCATTGCGTCACAGATGCTGATTCGACCCCTGGCATTAATCCCGGACACTACCCTTCTCGAAGTGGATGTATTGATTGATATTGGTACGTGCAGGTGGACGGATATTATTACCTGGTCGTTAAAACATCAATTGATGCAATCATGGGTTTCCCGAATGCTTTGTCCTCCATCCTTCGCTCTGCTGGCTTCCTTGGCAGCCACTCAAGTCGGGCGTGCTGATGGTGATCGCACTTGCCAAGACGAACCTGCTGGCGAGACGGCGTGACGAGCGACTCAATTTGACGGCAGCTGCGCTAGCGTATACTTCTCCTTCCAGGGCGCGAAGTACGGATAATAGTGCGGTGTAGCGTATTCGCGCCTTCCATTTCGCCTTCTAGTTTCTTCTGAGTGGTTCCCTCGTTCCTTCGTCCCAACTTTGAGGACTGGCCCCAAGTGGGCTGGCAATGGGTTCTTCATTTCCTCCTTCTTTGCTAGGCTATCGACCTGAGGGCATCATAATAACACATGCATGCGCTAGCCGCTAGCGTAGACTTGGCTGCAAAAAACGGTCGGCAAAAGTGCGCTCATTCCATTGATAATTCGACGGTTCTCGAAATCGATTGGTACATGAACAATAATGGAAGGCAGGATGGATCGACCAAGGTCGGCGGTGGTCCGGGGTCTAGACCTGCTTCGAAACCAGTTTTAGCGTTCAATGCTGCCTGTTTGCCGCCTTTCCTCGCTGCAGGAGCAGGTCAGGAGGCCTTTCTTTCTTTCTTTTTTTGGGTTGTTGTTCTCTAAATGTACTGCAAGACCGACTGGACGGACGTCGTAGAGTACAGTTCTCCGTACACAACATTTGATTGACGCCAATTGAGATCGGTCTGGACTGCCCCCACTGCTTACTTGGAAGGAAGTCGGCTCTGACAGGGGATTGATCGATTGATTGCCTTGAGCACGGGGCGCATTGGACGCCAGATCGTGTGATTGTGCTTGCTCTCCATTGATCAATTGAGAAGCTGCGAGCATTGTTAACCTCCTCTGACGTCGGGGCCTAATGACTTGCCATTCTCATAACGGATCATCGGCAAGGCACAGGAGGTATCGGTTACTTGACAACCTGAGGTCTGCCCATAGTGAGTGTCTGGTAGCCTATACTGTCCTCCTGAAGTAATCCGTTGGCACTTCCGAAAGAAGTTAGTACAGTTTTATGGAACGGAAGGCGTCATTGACGTCTATTCAGTAGTAACGGTACCTCGTACAGAACGGAGTGCCCTGATGAGAACCGATTCCTCTTCCGATGGAGTTTACTTCGCGCACTGAGTGGAGGTTTGGGAATATCAATTCAGCGTTTCCCTGTTTCTCCCCATTCTTGATCTGCACCTTCTCTATTTCCACTAGTAAACGAAGATTATTTCTTTCGGCTCTCTAATTCTTGTGACCCAAAGACATTTTTTTTTTTCTAATTTTTTTTTCCCTTCTCCTCCTTTCGTTGCCTCTCCCATCCTCTCTTGCGCCGGGCTTGGCTTGCATATTCTCTTCTGCGGCATTCTGAGAGAGGCAAGGAAAACTGGCCGTACACGAGTCGCCAGCCACTCCACGTTGAACCGAGATTTTGGGTGCCTGGGTTGCCTGAGTACCTGACGTTTACCCGGAAGAAGCCGCAGACCCCGTTGAAGCTAGGTCAGCCACGCCGACTCGAACTTTTCACGAGGGGGAAAAAAGAAGAAAAAAAAAAATACACGATTCGCACAAGAAACCGAGGGTTGTCGTCTCTCACCCTTGTCTAGATTTCGGAGCGAGCCGTTTGGAACGGGGATAGAGTCGAGAATCCGAGGCCCAAACTCTAAGCCTTCTTACCCAACCGACCATCGGAAGACGCATTGTCATCGACACGAGATTCCCCAGTCTTTCGATCGGACCTCTGTGCCGTCAGCTAGTCGTGAACTCGAGAACCCGGACGCGTGCCTATCTTTCGGACAGGAATACCTTCGCCACTGCCGAACCATTCGGCACATGACTGAAGGAGCTGAAATAGACGGATTTTAAAATCTTGTGAAGGACCCGAACAGGAAAAGGCACCTTACGGTCGAAGACGTGCTTCTTTTTTTTTTCTCTGCCCCCACCTTGTATCCGTATTTTTGGTTTTGCCTCTCCGACGTCATCTCCATCTACCGACTCGCCCTATAATTTTCTAGAAGCCTAATCACCAGGCGCGCAAGCCGGCTAGCCGTTATCGTATCGGCGCGATCGAGACAGCGACTTTCCAGTGTGGTAATTGGGCAGCGAATTGTTTGTTCGGACGCCCTGCTGCAAATCCGGCCTCCCCCGATCATTTTCCTCTTAACCTGCTCATGCGAATCACGTTGGACGTGATCGAACCCCAACCTACACCCACGACCAGAGAAAGGTGGCATCTCGTTCCGTAGAATATAGTATCTACACGGGACGCGCCGAACCGAATTCCTACCCTCTCAACCTTGCAGACGGAAGCTCCTCAACGTTCCCACCCGGATTATATTTCTTCCTATCCTTTCCAACTACCTACCTTTGTTTGGTTTCTTTGTCCTTTCCCGACGCGCTTGTAATGGCTTCAACTTCTACCGACATTGAAACACAGCATCCTGCAAACCACTCCCCAGCGGATCGCGACGCGACAACGCCGACGGAGCTCTCGAGCTCGTCCGACTCTTCGGCTTCCAACGACGCAGATAATCTCGGCATACACGCTCCCGTGCCCCAGAGACCACCTCTGCTTAGCCGGAAGAGTAGCGGGCCCCTCGTTATCCCGCGCGATAGCGAGGTAGGCCCCGTCGATATTCAGTTCGGACCCGACGACGTACGCGCCATGAGCCCGCGAAGGACGAGCGAGGATATCGAGGCTATGGGGAGGGAAGCGCGGGAGGAGTTGAGAAGGTGTGTCTCTACTTATTCTCCCCCGCCGAGCTCTTCAGTCTTCAAAGACTTTGTGCTCGTCTCGTAGGGCACTACGTGTTGACTGACGTGACTAACTTTTCCTGCTACAGACAGGCAAAGGCGCTTCAAGACTCGCTCCTTGCCATCTTCCAACGCATCGAAGCCGTCAGAGAGGAGCACGACAAGCTGGACAGCAACAATAAATTCCTCCAGAAGTACATTGGCGACTTGATGAGCACCAGCAAGATTACTGCGACCGATACTCGACCGAAGAAATAGACGAATTAATGATACCCGCCGTATGGATGGCGTGCTGACATGCGCAATGAACCGCTCGATCGAAACGATCCCGGGATGACGATTCCATATCCTCGACCACACACATACACACATACACAACACTCATGCATATATACTTTTTTATTTCTCTTTATTGTCTATGGCATCTGCATTACGCTTATGACGTGTATTCTATAAGGGGGAGAAAAAAATAAGGAAACCGAAAAGCCGCCGGGAAGCATTGGGATACGGGATCGATTGGGCACCGCGGGAGGAAGAGAGTGACCTCGTACATATGCGAGGAGGTTACGACTGACGACTGGGACACAGAGTAGTGTAACATTCCCGCGCATATACCACTTTCAACATGTATGGGGCGGGTCAAAAGGTGGGAGTGACCGGAAAGGAGAAACTCTGCAAGCGAGGCAACACAGTGGTGGAGATACCCAATGATGTTTTTCTTTTCCTTCTTCTCTTCTTCTTTTTTTTTTCTTCTGGTTATTTGTTTTTCATTCCTGCGACTTATTTTTTTTCTTTAGAAAAGGATTATACTTTCCCGTAGCCATTTTGGACATGCATTCTGGATGGCGGGCGTAACAAGAAATATACAATGCAATTCTACACATCATCACCGAGTGAAGCTTTTTCTTAGTGACATGCTGTGCTGTTTTACGACCTGGGCGGGTAAACTCGAGCCTAGAGCCAACGAACGATGCTGTGTTATGGCAAGTTGAATGAGGAAGACTCAGATGTAGTCTAGCATACGAAGTACATGACATGAGATGGTCTGAACCCGGGTCGTCTTTGCTATCCACTAGAGCAGAGCGAGCCTGTCCGGGGCAGGAAGGCCTAGCGTTGTGATGTTCGACATGCCCTGGGAGAACAAGATCCGAAGATGGGAAGAGAGACGAGGATTCTGACGGGCCTAGCTGTGTCTCGGGGATCGTCAACTTAGAGACCAACCCTGACCACAATCTCTAGCAGGATCCCCCAGCTCACAAAGTCGCCAAAAATCGGAGAAAAAATAGATGCTTCGAACTTCAATGTTCCCTTCATATATAACTCCATCACCCCAGATCTTATGCTATTCATAATCCCTAATTGTACAGAAGAGTGTAAAAAGAAAACAGAAACAACCTCACACTCGATTAAAAAAAACGTTGAGAAAAAGAGAAAGAAAATGCAAAAAGGGAGAAAAGAACAGCCCCATCATCCTCTCCTTCTCCGCAGGAAAGTCCATATTCTTCTCGTTTCTCTCTTCCCCCAATCTAATGTTTGTTTGTGAAAAAAAGAAACCCCCGCCTGTGCATGTACCTTTGGCCCTTTTTTTGGTTTCTCCCATACAATGAATACTCGATCAAAAGATGAACAAAAAAGAAAAACACACTCCTTGCGACCCTCGCAAGAACCTCGCAAGATAAAAAAGCCGACATCATACAGAAAACACGGCACCCGAGGGGGCGCTTCACCTCTTCCTCGTGTCCTTCCCACGACTCTTCTTCCCCTTCTTCTTATCCTTCGGGATCTCAAGCGGCGTCCCCTTCAGCTGCTCAGCCATAACCCTCAACATGAACCGATCAATATTCTGAATCTTGTCGCCCCATGCGTTGAGCTCCAGGATGGCGTCCTCTTCGGCCTCGACAGTAGGCGCCGGCGTACCCCCGCCAGGGGTCGCCGTTGCTGTACGAGGCGTATTCTGCCTCTCCGTTGCAGTGGCCGACGCCGCACCGACGCCGCCCCTCTCTTGGAAGTCGATCTCGTCGGCTTGGATTTCTTTCTCGGCTACACGCGCGGCCGTGACGTCCTCCTTGTCTTCCGCCTGCGCGAGGACACGGCCGACGGAGCGATCGTCGCTAGCTCCGCCATCGACCCCGCCAAGGACACGGTCCATAGCCGCATTGGCAGCAGCGACGCCATCACTCACGAGCTCGGCATCTTCCCTCCTCGCGCCTGTCTCGTCGCCGATGACATCCCGCACGGAGAGTTTATTAAAGTAATCGGTCGTGAACTCTCCCTCCTGGATGACCACGTCATCGAGCATCTGCTTCTGCGACGCCTTGCGCAGGATATTGGCCTCGATGGTATGTTCGCTAACGAGTCTGTAAATATGCACGTCGCGCGTCTGTCCAATGCGATGACATCTATCCTGGCACTGCTTGTCCATGGCCGGGTTCCAATCCTGATCGTAGAAGATGACCGTATCGGCGCCTGTGAGGTTGATTCCCAGACCGCCTGACCGCGTCGACAGGATGAAGCACAGGATGCGCGGGTCGTTGTTGAACCTGTCCGTGAGGATCTGCCTCTGCTCGACCTTGGTCGCGCCGTCGAGCCGGAGGTACTTGTGCCCGTGGATATTCAGGAACTGCTCGAGGATGTCCAGCACTTTCGTCATCTGCGTGAAGATGAGCGCGCGGTGGCCCCCGGCCTGGAGTTTGCGCAGGAGCCGGTCGAGCGTCTGGAGCTTGCCGCAGTCGAACTGCAGTAGCCGCTTATCGGGGAACTGGACGCTGAGCCGCATCCGCGCCTCGTGCCACGGGTCGACGGGTGGCTCCCGCGGCATGTACGGCGCCCACCTCGTCGCCCTGGAGAGCTTGAGGTCGGTCTCTTGGAAAGCCTTGACGCCACGTGAGCCGAGGACGAGCCGGTGCAGATCCTTGGCGACGACGGCGGGCGTGATGCACGCGAATTTCTCAATCGTCGTCTGCAGCTCGGCGGACCGCCGCTCCACGCCCTTGACCATCGAGGAGATGAAAACCGAGTCCTCGTCGAACCAGTTAAGTACTTTGCGAGGAACCTTAGAGCGGAGCTTGCGAGGGCTGTCGTGGAGATCCAGGGTAAGCATCTTGATGACGTTTTCGCCGTAAATGGGCCGTTGCTGCCGTCTGAGAGCGTTGAGGTAGACCGAATGCTGCAGTTCTTCGAACCGATCCCATCGCCCGATGCCCTCGAGGTAACCGATATTGGACAGGACGGTCGTGGGATCTAACTCCTTGAAGCCGTCCTTAGCGCGTTTCTTTTGCGCGTCCCGCATGTCCATCAAAATCCTCGGAGATGTGAGCCTGGAAACGGTTTCGGCGGTATGAGTGGAGAGGTTCTCGTGAATGATGGGGATAAGGTTGAGGAAGCTCAGGCTAACAGTCTCCATCGGATTACTGGCGAGGATCGATTTCTGGACGAAGCGCTCTGTGTACTCGTAACCCCCTGGTACGGAACGGTCCATGGGGAAAGATGTCATGATAGGACGGTCGACGAACAGGTCCGGATGGTTACACACTTTACGGAGCTGCATGAGGCAGTTGATGATGGATAGATAATTTCCCGAGGCGAGCGTGTTGCGCGTGTCCGACCGCGCGAGGAATCCGTCGTAGAGCTCGCGCTGCCGCTTCGACAGCCGGCAGAATTCAACATGCTCGTACTTGGCCGGCATCTGTTTCTCGACGTCGGCCTTGAGGCGGCGCAGGAGATACGGTCGAAGGACCTTGTGGAGCTTGGAAATAATGGCACGGGCTTCATCGTCCATCTTTTCCTTGCCACTCTCGAGAATTTGAGATTCGGGCTTGTGGAACCAGTCATGGAATTCTTGCAGGTCGGCGAAGCCGCCAACACCGTTCTCCGAAGGCATGAGGAAGAAGAGCAACGACCAGAGCTCGGTGAGGTTGTTTTGAAGGGGAGTACCTGTCAGGAGGAGGCGAGCCTGCGTGTTGAAGCCGAGGAGAGTCTGCCACCGTTGCGACTTGAAGTTCTTGATGTTGTGCGCTTCGTCGAGAATCATGTAGTGCCAGCGTCGCCGCTTGAAGACCTGGCTATCCTGTAGCACAAGTTGATAAGACGTGATGCAGACGTTCCAAACATCATCGTTATTCCAGCCCTGGCGCTTGCGTTTGCGCTCTTCCTGGTTTCCATAGTATGCCAAGATTTTGAAGCCCGGACACCACTTCTTGAACTCCATCTCCCAGTTGAGCATCACACTTGTCGGCACGATGACGAGATGGGGGCCCCATACTTCGTGGTAGCACGCCAGATGCGCGAGGAGCGCAATGGTCTGGATCGTTTTACCGAGTCCCATCTCATCGGCGAGGATGCCATTGGTGTTATTGGCGTAGAGGCCGGCAAGCCAGTCGAGACCGAAATGCTGATACTCTCGAAGGGTGCCGCGGAGGAGGAAAGGAATGTCCGTCTTGGGAGCCGTCGATTGCGCGGCCGGGGAGGCGCTTCTGCTAACAGCACTCTTCGCCGGCACCAATTCCGAGGCGGACGGGGTGTCGAGATCTGAGGGCTTGGTATCCGATGTTCGGGGGGATTGGCTTCGCTCGGGGCTTTGGGGATCAGTAATGGCGTCGGTCTCTGGACTGGGCGGCTTCACCGCAGGCTCGGACGGAAGCGGGTCGTCCGCCACGTCCTGCATAACGATGTCCTCATTATCGACGTCATCGTGAGTGGTGATGATCTTCGGTGGAGGCATAATAGCAGTAGTAGTGCTCTTGTCAGGCGACACATCAGGTTCCTTTGTCGAAGGCGAACTCGCAATTCCGTTAGGGATCTGGAAACCAACAGACTTTTGGCCGGGAGGCAGAGAGGTGGCCCTGTTGCGGTCATTGTCGCGGTCGGTTCCGAGCCCATTAGGCAGATCTTCCATCTCGGAAATCTCTGGAATGGGTGTGGCCGCTTTGCCAGGATTGGCCTCCGGCTCAATGGTATCGCGATGGTCGCCAGGATGATGTATCAAGGAGATAGCGTCATCATCGTCGGTAACGTCCGGTGCGCCATCAAACTTGACAATGCCGTTAACCTTTGGCTGGGCGCCGTTGATGGGATCATCGACAGGACTGGGATCATTCTCGGGCTCGTCGATTTGAGGCTCATCTTCTATAGCGGAAGAGTCGGCAGCCACCTCTTCCTTTAGCTTCTTCAGTTCCGATTTCCCAAAGAAGAGGCCGAGGAGGCCTGAGGGAGCATCCTCCTCGTCCGAACCCTCATCTTCATCTTCGTCCTCATCGTCACCATCGCTACCCTCGTCACTATCTGAGTCCATGTCTGTCGAGCCGAGATCATCGTCCATGTCGATCGATTCGTCACTTGTGTCGTCTTCTTGCTTGACCTTGGCCTCATCGTTCTCTTCACCCGGTTCGGTGGCAGGTGTTGATATTGTATCTTGAGATAGGTCGGGAAGATTCGCATACTTCGCTAATAGCTGCTCACGGGTAAGATGTTCGTCGCCAGCATCATCCTTGCCTTCCTCACCCTCCTCTTCGTCAGAGGATGAAGACATGTTATCATCATCCTCCCCGTCCTCATCATCATCATCATCATCATTGTCGTCATCGGCGCCTTCGTTATCGCCGTCATTGTCCAAGTCATCAGCGATGTCAGCATCGGACAAAAGAGCCGAATCGAGGTCCGAGTCGAGATCCATTCCTTCCTCGTCTTCGTCCGAGTCCAGGTCCGAGTCCGCCATCGCTTGCCGGGCTTGGAGCTTTTGCTCTGATATAGTAACTGCCTCATTAAGAGCAGCCTTGACCCTGCGCTGCTCCTCGGCCTCCCACTCTTCAAGGCGTCGTCGGTTGATCTCAGCTTTGACATTCTCCCAGGTTCCAAAGACGGCGCGAACGACGAGACGATACCGCGCAATCCAGAGCTCCCTCGCCTCTTGCTCGAGCTGCTCGGCGGTCTTGGGCTGGCGGCGCTTCCATTCATCTCGACAGGCCTCCGCAATTTTCTTGGCGGTAGCCCTGTGGCGCACGTGCTCAGCAACCAGCAGCCGTCGGAAGTTAGCGGCGGCTTTAGCCAAGTGATCCATGTGCGCCCATTGTCGCGGTGGCTCGTCTTGTGGCTCGGGAACAAACACGGAACATCGCTCCTCGGATAGAATGCCGCCGGGTTCGGTTTCCGTCTCGATCCTCCGTATGACTTGGGCTTCCTTGTTCGCAGCTTCGTCGGTGATGCGCGCCTCGTCGTCCGCGGAGAAGAGGCCGCCCTCCTCGACGGGTATCTCCCATGCGCGCGACCAGTATTCGTCGAACGTCGGGAAGAGCTTCGGTCGTTTTGTTAGTTGATCGGGATGGAGGATGGGAATAGTGTCGAGGCGGGTGCGTAACCGGATCCTAGCGGGGGTGTCGCGTAGGCTAGACGCTCGTCGGCGGCCCGGGCTGGTGAGCTCCTGCGACGCTGCGCTCTCTGCTCCATATCGTGACGTCCTTCTTGTTCGAGTAGATTGGCGGGTCGGCGGCTGGGGTGGCGGAGAGGGGGGCTGTCTCCTTGGTTGGGTGGTTCGTGATGAAGTTCTGAGCTCCCGCGAGGGAGGTGGCTTCGGTGCGGTTCGAGTCGGTTTCAGGGTAGGCTTCTTTGCGAGTGCTTTTTGGGCGGATTTTTGAGCGGAGGGTTGGGGTGTGGTGGTGGCTCGGCTGCCTACGGCTGAGGGTCTGGGGCTAGCAGCAGGAGATGCAGTCGGCTGGACAGCTCGCCTCGTCAGCCTCTTGTCGCCCCTGAGAAGTTCCTCCAGAGGGACAGAGTTGATCCGTCCAGATTTGCGTCTTCCATTCTCCGTAAAGGTCGTCGGGCCATCAGCTTCGATCTTCTTCCACGGTGGGGAGATGGGTCGCTTGCGGAGCCCAGCTTGGGGGGTGGCATCTTGAATTCGTCGACGTTTGGCTGGGCGCTCATCATCGGCAGGGGTGTCGGCATCAGTTGTGATGTCCAGGTAATTCTCCTTTTCGGTATCTAACAACGACCCGTTCTCGGTTGGATTTTCTGCTGTTGATCCAACTCCTTTCTGTGGCGAGACTCCACGCCCAGATTCTGGTTCTTCGTCGGATTCGCCATCCGATATCGACTTTGAAGGGGGGTTCGGTGGGTTAGGATCGGAATCAAAATCGGAATCGAACGTGTAATCGGCTAGGTCGGACAGGGGAGAGTCTGAATCCAGGTCATCTAGGTTGGCCAAACCCACATCCGGCGTTGTTGGACGCGGCGACGCGGAAGGGGTCATTACGGCAGGGGCGACAGGGAAGACGAGAGGGTCGTGATCTCGATGAAAGTGGCATTTGGTGGGTGAAAATTAAGGTCTACGGAATCGTAAGGATTCAAGAAATACCCATGCGAAGTTTGGTCATGACCACGGTCTACATCGGATGCTGGCGTTGGAAAACGTGAGCTAGGTGATGGAATCGCGGCAAGGGAAAAAAAAAATCGTGAAGTGGTTGATGACGGGAGCAAAGGTCAGGCTCAGGCTCGAAAAGGGAGCCACATCATAGAATTTGACGTGTACTCCGTATGTTGGGATCTTCTGGCACGGTGGGAAATCCTGGAAGGAAGGCGGAAGACGTCGGTTTTCAGAGCAAATGTACCGAGTACCGCCTGATTTAGGACGTCAATGCGGGAAAACGAGGAAGGCAGCAAGCTAGGACAGTAGCTAGTACCTTTGATTAGTCACCCGGATCCAATTATCCAATCAGAGAGTCCGGAATCAAGTTTGCCCTGCACCACTCTCGTCGCTTGCTGCTTTTGTCTGATGACAACTTCAAGTTCCGCTGCTTGCGGCCTCGAGTAATACAATTCATCCCCCGAATACGATACTCCGTCCACCCGCAGCTGTGTCTGCATTTCTCGATTCGTAGCTCATCAGTAGACGTCCCGGCTGCGCAATTCTCGGACAGTCAAGGTACGCCATAGCCTCCGCCCCGTGAGCCAATTACCTCGTCACCATATCGACCCGGGATGAGAAGAACCCCAAGTGCCAGAGAGCCAAAATCCGCTGACGAAACGCTCAATTGAACAATAATAGATGATGTCTCGACGACTTGCTTCGGCTTCGACGCGGCGCGTCCTCAGCCTCGGTGCCAACCCCGTCCCCGTCGTCCAGAAGCGATTCTTCTTCCCCCCATCAATTAACTCACGGGAGGTTATCAACGAAAAATATCCCGACTACCCCAAACTAACCGATGCCGAGGATCCTGGAATGGTTAGTGACTCTTGTTAGAAGGGCTTTTTTTGTCTGGGCGACTGGATGTCGGTCGAACGTGCGTATGGTTGCTGACAGAACGACAATTCTCCCCCTGCTAGAATGGCGGCTACATCAACCCTCCCGCGATCAAGAGGCAATACCGCGACCCCTATGGCGACTGGTGGGATACCCAGGAGAGGAGGAACTTCGGCGAACCCGTCCACGAGGATAACGATTTGCTGGGCATCTTCTCCCCTTACGAGTACGACTGGACGACCCCCGGCAAGGGTGCCGTGATGTTCGCGACCGCGGCGGCCGTTCTGCTCTCTGCAATTGGCCTCGTATACCTGACATACCCCGACATGAAGGCTGTTCCCAAGGAATACGTCGACGGTTTGGAGCGGGAGCTTGGGGGTTCGGGTGCGGTGAGGGTAAGCTTCTGATCTTCGAGCTATCTTGGACGTCGGTATGTCCAATTGATTGGATTCGGTACTAACCTTCTTTTAGGCGAGGAAAGCCGGTGATCCTGATCCTTGAATACAGCTTGGGGATGGATTAGCTGGGGCAATTTAGATACCTGACGTCAGAACATCGTTGATGGCCGTTCATTTTGTCTGATAGAGTGCACTTTCATTGTATATTACTCTCGCGGCTGCCGAAGTGGTCGTGCTGAATTGACTCTAGTTGCACATGCCTCGCTTGTTTCCTGAGGATTCGTGGTAGATACAGCTTCTTTCCCTAAGCAACGCATCTCGTTGGACCAGTGATTGCTGAATGATGGTGCCTTATCTTATCGTCCTCAGTTGGGGAAGTCGCACGCAGCACCAGCCCAGGAGGTATTTTGGGCAAGAAAACACTCCAAGTAGAATCAAAGAATCAAATCAGTTGATCTCTATGCAGCAAGCCAGGCCTTGCTAAACAGAGCTCATCCAATATCTGCAGCCGAGAAACATAAATGACTTGCTCAAGAAACGGTTTCCGCCTTGGTAGTGTAAGCCAGGCCGTTGTTGTACGGAATCCGAGCACCTAACTTCCGTAATAGAAGATGAGTCCTTCCACACTCCTCAGCCTCCCGTTTAGTCACTGTTGATTTGCACCTAGTGATCACGATACCGATCGGTATACAACAAATGCACATATGCTCTCTTGTTTCTCGCGCCCGGAACCAGTCTTTTAGTCCCAATTAAATCACGGATGCTCTATCCTTAAGCGGGCAACCGACATCGTGAGGGTCCGTAATCGGCTGATCGTAACGATCTAGACATTGCGTTCCTTCTCTTCACGCTCTTAACCCCTCCCAACGCCCCCAGCATCTCGCGTTAACCTTTCCTTTCCAGGACTCAAATGATGCTATACAGAAGGTGCATACTTCGAATGGATACCTCAAGCTCAATTTAGTGATTAACCGGCACCCCGCCGAAACGTCATCCAAGTGCTCCGATGTTGATGCCCATGGCAAACCTCTCGTGCTCCCTTTCTATCTCTCCCCTGTCCCCTTAGCCTTTCGATACTTAAGCCCATCGCTTGAGATCGGGAGATTGGGATCAGTATTTTTGCTTCCAAACTACTATTGATTTTATCTGGCCATTGGCTTTGCCTTCAACGACATGCGATACGATGATTGGGATGTCTTGCTCTTCCCGTGGGACTGTGGCATCCCAATGAGGGAGTTTCAGGTGTCCTGCCACTTAGTCCAGGACCCAGGTGAGTGATTTAGTCTACTCTATTTCCACCTTCATTCGCTGGGTCTCTAGGACTAATCACAAACTCTCTGCCTCAGAGTTCTCGGTCCCGAATTGTGCTATGGGACTCCCGACAATGACGTGTTTCATTCCTAGCCTCGAAGCCGGCTCCCCATTCCACATATCAATCCACAGCTGGGCTCAGAACCCGGAAGCGAGCGCTTTTACGAAGGCTATCACCAAGCATCCGGAACTTGTCAAGTTTCAAGCAAGGATTTACTTTGACGGACGCCTGATCGGGTAGGTTTGTCGTGAGGACTGCAGCAACACCTCACTGACATTGTCTGTTCCCTAAGGTCCGATGTGTTCGATGGCTCCGGTAACTGGCCTCAAGTTATCAATAACGCAAAAGGTACGACTATGTCCATGTAGCCTGCCAAACAGGGATGGGTGAGTGAAGTGGCCCATGGCTAACACTATTCCCGCATCGGTAGACAACAATACAAACGGCCAGGCCGATATTCTACGGTTCCCTATATTCCTTTCCGATGTGCTCCAGCAAAGCTCTTGGAGCGCAGCCGACGACATAGGCCGCATTAAAGTTGTTATCAGTGAGGCATTCTCACGGGGGCCACCGGCCATAGGTTTCGAGACGGTGAAGAATATCGTGGCCTTCTCCTTCCAGCATGCTCCACTCGGTAGGTCCGTCGGTAGTTCTAAACGGCGGATACTGTTGCTGACTCAAATACCATCTACAGCCCTCCTCGAAGCCGCAGCCATCGCCTGGCCCAATCCCTCGATGTGGTTGGAGACGCCGATCGTGCCTTCTAGGCCGAGCTCATGGTTATCATCGCGGGATAAGCCATTTTTGCATGCTCATTCATCGCGCCGCCCTAAACCTAGGCGGGCATCGAGGACACAGGAGATTGTCGGCCATAAAGCCGTGCATACCAACAGCCTAGTTCGGAGGAACACAGAGCCACCGGTCTCTAATTCTTTTGCCCTCCCTGGCTTTCCGCTAAATACCTCCGCCAGTCTCCTGGCTAGCCCAGGATACCATAGCACCGGCTATCAGACACCCTCCAGTGTTTGGGTAAACCCTCCTTCTCAGCCCGACGAGGCGGGAAATTGCCACAGATCTAAGGACAAATCCAACTCAGACACGAGTATGCCGGATTTCGTGAGCCAGGCGGACCATAATCCTTGGGTTGGACCCAATTCCAATTATGATCCGAGTGCAACATTAGGAACCGGGGAAATGGGCATCAACTCTTTCAACACAGCGCCGCCCGTTGCTCCCGTATTGCACAGCGGTAATAGTCTCCAGCCTTGCACCATGGCGAACCTGTTTACTCATGGGACTGTCGCCTTCGACGGTCAGGCACCTACATGCACGACCGAGTCGACGAATCGATCCCAGCAGCCAATATTGACTGAACGCCGTACAATTTCTACACCGATTCTCGCACGTAATGTACCGCTTCCGCTTTCGGATATGCCGAGTACTCGGGTCTCTCTCCAAAACCCTAATGGCCCAGAGGTGACCCCAGTAGCTACAAGGAGCATGGCGAACCCTACTGGCAGGCCTGGAATGACAACTCCAATGTCTGCAAGGGTTCAAAAGAGCCACCGAACACTCTCTGGAGGTTTCTTCGATACTCGAGGGTGCAAAAGTCCCTTGGCCCGTTTCGGGTCGGTTGCAGTGGAAACGAGCAGACTCGTTGACGGAATGTCACCAACAGACAACTCGAATCCCAGCCTCGCAACACCAAACGGTAGCATGGTAGGGTCGGGGTCATTGACTAATTTCCAGTTGACGCCATTCGAATCCGGGGTACATGGACAAGGTTCGTCATCGCTGAAGCCAGAACACGGTGGAGGGGGGAACTTTTCTGAGGAGGCCATTATTGAGGCATTGGGTCTCGCTTAGTGAAACGGAAGTCAACTGAACATTAAGTTCAAAGATGAGCAATTTGCTACTTGTTAACATCAAATTACTAATTAGGGCAAGGCGGGGGCCGGAGTAAGGCATGTGCCTGTAGTTTATATTTTTAGAGGAAAAGGTTTACGCCAATGTTTTATGTTTGGTTCTTTGTCGAATTTGTTTTTGCTCTGCCTTCTTACTATTCCCAGCTGGACTTTCCAGATCGAGGATTGAGAATACATGTTCATAATAGCAGTGTGAAATAGATAATTCATCTTTCTTAACTCTGGGCTCTTCTACGACTAGTGTACACCTGATCTCCAATATTGTTATGTCTTATCATTTTCGTTCCACAAGTCAGGGCATTTTTCTCTTTTTGGACGTAAATGATTTCATGACCGGCTTGCAAAGTAATTACAGACTACGTTTCGTAGAGCGCTTCCTGCTCACCCTGAATATCATTGGAAGGGCCGGGGAACCTCCGGCGAAGCGGGTGGAGATCTTCCGGCGCCGTCCCTGGAGAGAAGTGGGGCATGTATCGGCAGCAAAGCCGGTGGATGTGTTTACATCAACAATGGATTTTCGGCGTAGAAATCAAGTGAAATTCCGAGAAATTCACCAAGCCGATAATTTGGCTGGACTTAATCAATTTGGAGACAGAGACGGACAAATGGCGGTTCTAAAGGAAAGGAAAATAAAACGTGGGAAAAGGAAAAAAGAAAAAAAAAAAAAAAAATACAAAAAGCTCGCTCGCGTTCGCTCCCAGGATCGAAGTCCTGATTGCGCCGCGAGCTACGAAAATTGCAATTTTCTAACCTTCTGAGCACTCCGATGACCACTTGGCCACTGGTCGTGGTCGTACCACTTGAGCTACTCGGTTAGGAATTCCTGACTGATCGTTGTATATAAAGTTATTATAAGAGGTGGTAGAATCTGGAGGAAGGAGGGAGCGGTGTACGTTCCTTCTTCGAGATATCGAATACTGGTGACGCGGACAAGTCCATTCTCGAACCAAGAGCAGGCTGGAATCGATTCAACATTAGCAAACCCTCCGTAGGAGGTCGTATCGGATAATAAGGATTTACTGGCAAACCAGGCCTTGAGATACTATTACTATGAAGAATCATCCTACGGGGTATGAGCTGTGGAAAGATCGATGGTGGGGATATTGCGGTACGAACTTGAAATTCCTCCTTGAACCGTAACATAGCCGAGTTGAAGCCAAATAGTTCATGGTTCGCAGCTTCGTACTCGGGGAACTGTCCTGGCTGGTCATTCGCTGTTGGGCGTAGGCGCATGCGGGGTGGCTGTAGGCAACGAAGTGGTTTGCGTAGCCGCAGCCTGCTCTCGCTTCGCCCTGTTAATTCGGTACCAAGACACCTCGTCACTTCGCATTAAACTGCAGAAAGCTCCTCCCACCGCTCAGTCGAAAGCCGAAGCGAAGAGAAACATTACCGGCCTACCAAAATGAGTTTCGGCTACGCAGTGGGCGACGTAATCGCCGTCCTCAACCTCCTCGAACGCATCGCGATAGAGATTCGCAATTACCGCGATGCGCCGCACCATTTCCAAGAACTCCAGGCCCAGCTGGACATTCACAAGACCACCATCCAGACTGTCCTCAGTATCGAGCCGAGATGCGTGGAAGATTTTGCCATTATCCAGCGTATGAGGGCCATCGCCTTGCATTCCGGGCGGCCCTTACAGCACTTCATCGACATCATGCACGGCAATGAGACTGCCCTGGGGCATTTTCGGACTCGGAGTGCGCTGAGGTCTATCGGGACGCGGTTGCACTGGTCTATGATTGCTAAGAGGGATGTGGAGGAACTACGAGCCGCTTTGCTCTCCAACATGCTTGCGATCAACATCTTTCTGAGCACCGTTCAGTTGTACTGTTGTCCTGCATCGTCTAGCAGCTTTCGTGATTACGTGCTAATATTGATGTCTTTACAGGAGTCAAGTTCAAAGATTGGGCCCGGAGATTATGGACTTTATGAAGGGTCATTCTTACAGACTAGCTGCGTATTCCCAGGAGATTGTCATTCTACAAGATGCCGTGAACAAAACACCGATCCTCATTGGGGACCTGAAGACTTGCTTCAATCAAAATCAGATGGTGACTCATGAACAGATACAGACAATCGACAGAAGAATGGGCGTGGTTCAATCCCGTGTTGACTCTCTAGGAAAATCATTCGATGCCGTGGTGGTATTCGGCCAGTCTCTAGGCGGAAAGCTTGATCAGTCATGGCGGCGGTTGTTTCACACGTTATTACGGCTACGGAACTTGATTTGAGTTGTAAGTCTACAGATATCGGTGACTCGATTATTGCTGACGCGAGGGTTAAAAAAGGCTCTTGACACTTTCTCGAGACACTCTTCAAAAAGTTTCCGAAAACGCGTAGGCTGTTTCCTGCATCTGTTGTTAGCTGGACTAACCTGTGACACCAAGCTCGATACTTCTGGATCTTCGAAGAAGCATGGTTGACATATCTCGGGCTCTCGAGGCTATGCCAAATCATGTCAACCTCACCGTCGTTCGGTTCAATGATGTTTTCGGAGAAAGTTGGGCGTTGCCGTTTCAAGCGTGTTCGGAGTGGACAGTGAGTTTCCCAATACCTCTTCCAAAATCAAGAAAGTTGAAGCCAAGTTCACTGGAGACATGATAGGCCTTTAATGATATGCTCGAGGCGGTCGTGTTTAAGAATGATAGGCCTTTTCCCAAGAGTATTCTCACTGAATGCACATTCACTAGCATTGGAAAATCTAATGCGGATACCATATATGGCCCCTGGTCTGGCCAAGTTCGGCCGGGTATCACTATTGAGCAGTCAATGGTAGTCCCTTGGCCGGCAACCGATTCTGGTGGAATCTGCCCTTCCCCAGGTTGCCGTGGAATGCTGCGTACGACGCCGGGAAGGCCTAATGAAGAGAGATGGTAGGGTATAGCCTCCCTTCTGTGCATGGAAAGTACTAGCCAACGCTAATAGGAGTACAGCGTGGTGTGTAGACTCATCATCGTTACGATTGGGACATACGATGATCTTGCCGTGGCTCAAAGGTATTACACTAATACCTGGGTATACTCCTCCCGCTAACATTTGTACGCCAAGCCCACAGCGGCCACTTCGTCCCATGGGAGAAAGTGAATTTACCCGTGTCCGTCGGATCCACGCCTACAGACCAGTCAGATCCATTACGGATTTCGGAGAGGCCCAACGGCTTCTCCAGATTGATGAGGACAACGCGCGAGCAAACCAATACATGGGATGGCATCAGCTAGTGCGAGGAGAGGCAAAAAGAGCCTTGCCTTACTTGATGGCGTCGTCAGAGTTCCATGGTACGCAGCCTGGGTAACGTGTACTCCTGTAACATGACTTCGGCTAATGAGAAACATATAGGAGGCGACTTGCTGGCCTGCCAGCAATCGAACTATCTTTTAGGTCGCGCGTACGCGGTACTCAAGGAGCCAAGTCACGCGCTGGTTGCTTTTGCAAAATGTATACTTGGCGGTCCCGGTGTTGTGGGAGGGTGTTGGATAAGTCTTGGTAACCTGCTGCTTCTGGAAGGATATTTCTCCTTGGCATATAGATACTTTTCCGCATCTGCCGTTTTGACCAACTGGTGCTGGGGGAGCTCGATCAATGAGGGTATTGCAGTAAGTCAGACACCGTCCGTCGTCTATCTTGGGCTTGATCAATGCTCACACACAGGTCCAACCAAGCTGGATCTGCTGGGCAGACACACGGAAGCCCTGGAAGCTTATCGCCGTTGTCTTGCACATAATCTCGATGCTAAGTATGCTCAATATGCGATGTCGAGGCTCGGGGGAAGCCCTCCGCTCAGCGAGGTAGACATGGCCGAGGTAGAAAAGGCCCTATTCGAACCCCCGTTACCTCAGAAAACCCCGAGTGTCGCACAGCAACCCGGATTTCCTTGGGATCCTTGGGGGACCTTTGCATTGTTTGCATTTTCGGGTTGACCGGGCTGTCTTCGGCAAAATTCCAAGAGTAATTGAGTGGACCCTGATGGCCAAGCCGCCACTGGGCCCAAATAGGAAATCAACTTATTGTGCCATTGCTCACATCCATTGTTCAGGTCCAATTCCCCCTCTCTCCAGTATCTCAAGCCTTCTTCCGAGCAATAGTCATTTCCTACCACGAGAAGGATGCCACCGCCCTTTTCTCTCGCTTTGCTAGCCTTGCTGGGGTTTGCTTTTGCTACCCCGAGCCTCAACCATCAACAACTCCCATTGATCAACACAGGCCTACTCCATGGCAATGCTCCCCCAACGAAGCTGCGTGATGAGCTTCTCTCGCTTCACCGATCTCTGGTAGAGGTCGAATCCATTACGTACCACGAGACTGAAGTCGGCCACCATCTTGCTCGATATCTCAGGCGTCGGGGTTACACTACTCAGCTCCAGTACCTCCCCTCCACAACCGATTCCCCAGATGAGAATCGGTTTAATGTCCTTGCCTGGCCAGGAGACTCGGCGCGCCCCAATCCCCGCGTCATCATAAGCTCTCATATTGACGTGGTTCCTCCTTATGTTCCCTACTACATTTCCGACGACGAGCCCACGTCCGACACCGTCATCGGAGGACGTGGCTCCGTAGACGCCAAGGGGAGCATAGCAGCCCAAATTATCGCTCTGCAGAGCCTACTGGATGCAGGCGAGGTCCGCAAGGAAGACGTGATGCTCCTATTCGTAGTCGGTGAGGAGAGTCCCGGAGACGGCATGAGGCACTTTTCAAACAGCTCGGAAAGGCATGCTCTCAACTTCGAGTCCGTCATCTTTGGCGAGCCCACTGAAAACAAGCTGGCTTGTGGACACAAGGGCGGCCTCTTCTGCTCTATCGAGGCCAGCGGCATTTCCGGTCACTCTGGCTATCCCTGGCTTGGGAAATCTGCCAATGAGCTCCTCGTCAAGGCGTTGTATGAAATGATAAATACCGATTTGGGAAGCAGCGAGAAATTTGGCAACACCACTGTCAATATCGGCCGCATCGATGGCGGTGTGGCGGCGAATGTCATTCCTGATCATGCTAAAGTAGACCTCGCTATTCGGGTTGCTATCGGCCCCGAAGACGAAGGCGGAGAGATTGTTGTTGACCGCATAAAAAAAATTCTGCACGAGTTGGACCCGGAATCGTTAAAGTTTGCGTACACGCATGGGTACGGCGTTGTAGAGTGCGACTGCACAGTTCCAGGTAACGTGTCCCCCATTGAAGCGAGGTTGTCGAGACTGGTGAACTTACTCATGCGATTTAGGATTCGAGACGACTGTTGAGAGCTACGGAACAGATATACCGAATCTGAAGGGCATTTACAAACGGTATCTCTACGGTCCAGGCTCTATTCTTGTCGCCCACGCACCAAACGAGAGGTTGATGGTTGGTGACCTCGAGACCTCGGTTGAGGGGTATAAACGTCTAATACTGCATGCGCTGCAAAATTGAGGAATCGGAGCCTCTCGTTGTATAACCCCTACTCTATTCTTCTACATAGCGTAACCCCATTTTATCATTCAATCGTACTTCCAATCAACAGTCTAATCTAACTTACGCCTTGGCGACATCGCTCTCGCTCTTTATTCTCGCGAGGTCAAACTTGCCCTCACTATCCTTGACTACCACTCCAGCTTCGGTCACAATGGCATCAATCAACTCGTGGGGTGTCACGTCAAAGGCGGGGTTCCACACATCGATCCTCTGGTCCGCCGTCGCGATCCGTACAACCTCGTTGCTGTCGACCGTGCCATCTTTCTTGACAACCGGCCCAGATACTTGCGTCAACTCTTCCTTCTTGCGCTCCTCGATGTGGATGTCGGAGCCCGCTGCCGTCGCGAGGTCGATACTGGTTCGGGGCGCGGCAACGATGAATTTGAGACCGTGGTACCGCGCGAGGACGGCCAATTGGTAAGTGCCGATCTTGTTAGCCGTGTCACCGTTCGCAACGACCCGGTCGGCACCGACAATGACCGCGGCGATGTTCTTTTCAGCCTTTTGTGTGGCAAAGAGAGCACCGGCCATGGAATCCGTGATGAGTGTGCTGGGAATTCCCTCGTAAACGAGCTCGAAAGCGGTCAGGCGGCTACCTTGGTTATACGGCCTCGTTTCCGTGCAGAAAGCGTGCTTCAAAAGACCATCTTTGTGCAGGCTTCGGATGATTCCGAGGGCCGTGCCGTGGCCCGACGTTGCGAGGGACCCAGTGTTGCAGTGGGTCAGCACGGATATCGTATTGTCCTTGCTGGCGCCGACGACGTCTCGCAACCAGTTGGTGCCATTCTCGCCGATGGAGACGTTGGTGTGGAGGTCGCGGTTCATGTACTCTTCGGCGCCCGCGATGTAGGCCTTGACGATATCATCGACAGTGCTTTCAGGTTCGGTCTCGCGTACACCGCGGATGAGCTTCTTGAGAAGGGTAATGGAGTTTCCTAGGTCGACGGCAGTTGGCCGACTTTCCTTGAGGTAGTCGAGTCGCTTGTCGATGTAGGCGATTATGTCGTCCACCGTAGAAGCCTCTGGAGACGGATTTGTTAATTTAGCTTTAGAGCATGCCAATGGGTCATGTAATTGGAGTTAGAAGGACCTTGGGCATGGCAGAACTTACGGTATTCACCATTGTGAAGCTCGACTGCGAGGCCAAGAAGCGCAACGATTGCGATCGCGGGAGCACCTTGTATCCATATTAATCACAACATATTCCTCTCCAACACCTATTTAGTTATGAATTCCTCTCGTCCTCCTAAAGGCCAATGCGCACTAACCTCGTACTCTCATTGACCGGATACAGTCAAAGGCATCTTCGCAGGTAGCGACAACCTCATACTGAAACGAGTGAGGGAGCTGCAGCTGGTCGAGGACCTTGAGCTTTCCGGGAGTGTACTGTATCGCTTCGAGAGTGGCCATTTTCTACGGAGAAAAAACCGCGTATGGAAAATAGAAGTACCAGAAGGAGGAGATCCAATTCTTCAAGGGAATACAGGTGAAGTGAGGGTTTTCTCTGTTTGAGAAACCGAACTGCCCGGTATATTTTCTTGATAATGATATGAGAGAGCTCGTCATCGCGGGGGAGGGGCAGATGATCTTCAGTTGGGAACAGGTGGCGGACATCTGTCAATTGAATCTGGAGCTGCCCGTGGTCATTTTATTCGCTGAGACGTCACTCGAAGAACGACAATGGACGACTGCTGCTTTGCGTAGAACCTTGCCCCTGACTTAGTCATCAGAGGCCAACTTCAACTCTTGGGGACCTTTAGCCAGGCATCGTCGAGAGCAAAGCATCGAGGGGATTTACGAAATTGTTTCTGCGCGGACATGATATCCTGAATTTTACGAAGTTACGAACTTGATACGATCTCCTTTCCGTACATTTCATCTCCGATTTCCGCTATAGAAGCAATATTGGGCTCTCCATGCATCTATGAAAGTTGCATCTCACGTGCGCAAGAAGAGCCCCCTAGATCGAGGTCAATAACATGTAACGGGCTTGGTAGAGTTCTAGCTAGCAATCATGGAGCAATTTTCGACCTCTAAGGTGACGGGTAAGTAGTTTTCTCCGCAAAACTGTTGGTCTTACGTGCTTGCTAACCTCTGCGCGCATAGTCGAGTGCTTCGACCCTCACGACGTCTACAAGCTCGCCGCCCCCGGCCTCATCCCGAGACTCCCCCTCCGAAACCTCCACTGGCAATCGCATGCCGGCCACCTCCGCTCCATCAATACCTTACATGTTGACTTGATACTTGCAGGTGAAGAGGTGGACTTTAACAAGTCGGACCCTGCACTTCGACGTTCTGCGAGCGTCAGCACCAACCAAGATGGCTTCCAGACCCAGACCGTTGGTGGTGGCGGGGGCCCGACCACCCCTAGCGAAAGCTCCGAGTCGCCATCCGTGGTAGCGACGCAACCCCAGGCGAAGGCACGCCGACATCAGATACCTGGACTGAGACGGACCCCGTACCTCAAGGTCCTCTTCGTGCGATGCGACGATAACGATTCCTACAAGAGTCAGGTTCGATCCGAGATAAGAGAGTGGATCAAGAAGAACACGGTGCCACAGGGATCGAGTAAGAAGGGAACTGTCGAGGCACATGATGCCTTTGACTGGTTGATCGTGCATGTAGTTTTACCTAATACTGTTGCCGCGACGCAGCCGAGGACAAGCTGGAAGGGCGCCGATGCTTCTGGCTCGGAGACGAAGAGCACATCGAGGTGGAGGGGCGGTTCTTCGACCCTGTTGGAGAAGTTACAGGCGGACTTTAATGTGACGGGGAAGAACTCAGTGGATCGTGTCGCGCAGGTTCGGATCGGGATTAATGACGTCCCTTACGACATGTTACCCCGGGTGGTTCCTGCCGTGCCGTCGGGATATGTAGAGACGGAGCAGGACGTCGAAGCGGCGTGGCAAGATTCGATTGCGAAGCTAAAGGCGCGCATCTTGACTTCGTTTGATATACGAGTCACCCGTTACGAAGAGGATATCAAGGAAAAGGACGCTCAGCGCATTCTGCCCGGCTGGAATTTTTGCACTTTTTTCATCCTGAAGGAGGGGCTGGCCCGAGGCTTTGAGAGCGTGGGCCTCGTGGAGGATGCTTTGGTTGGATATGACGAACTCAGCGTTGGCCTTGACATGGTCATCGCGAAACAGGCGACGTCTGGCTCCCCCGAGAGCCATGGTGGAGCGCTGTTGCCTTACACAAACGATCTGAAAGAAGCTGTCGATAAGGCTTTGGCGTCGCTAAACCCTGAAGCGGGGGAGACTACGGATGAGGAGTCTGTCGACCTCCAAGCCGGCGGCGACGACGAATTCGAAGATATTCCGATCATTGCTACTAGGAAGCCGTATCGAGATATGATTCTAGCCAACAATGTTTCGCTTTTCGACTTCAAGTGCTACATATTTGCTCGCCAGATCGCTCTATTACTTCGTCTCGGAAACGCCTGGTCTACGCGGGAGGAACTCGTGGCGAAGTTGAATGAGCAGCGGGAGGCAGCTCTACGGGGAGTGGACCCCCGGATACCGGCCGAGGCGAAACACACGGACGACTCGGAAAATTTATCTAGGCTGTCGGAAATCTGTAGACGGACACTTGAGTTTATACCTGTCGCGTCGCAGGTTATGCAGCGTGACATTATCGCCGCTGCGCAGGCGTCAGATGCGGCCGGCGGCGAATCCACGGAACCGAAAAAACTGCCCCCGGCGCTCTCTACGGTCGTGGACAACATGGTAGCCTCGTTCGCCTTTTCCGTTGCGCAGCAGGTCCTCGCCCAAACCTCGACTAAGGCGCTTCCTATACCCCCTTCTACTCTAACTGCTCCCGATGGCCACGAACCTAAACTTTCCATTCCTGAACCGAAAACGATGATGCACCCGGCAAGGACATCATCCCTTAATATGCCGGCAGGTTCGCGTCCACCACCAAGTCCCAACGTGTTCCCGGGGCCTGGCCGGAGTCCGAAGGTGTCAGAAAAGGACGCCACAGCCCATTCACACTTCCTCAAAGCTGGCCTGGAGGAACTTGCCGCTAGGCGAGCCGAGCTGTACAGTCTAAGTCGAAATATCTTGGAGAAGTTGGGGCGCACCAAAGGCTGGAATGATGGATGGAACCAAGTACCCATGCTGCCAGACAGCATCGATTACTCAACAATGGAAGACGTCAATCTTGATGACGACGAGTCTTCTCAAACAAGTAGCGAAGCATCTTCTGTGGAAAGCGAGAAATTCCTCTCGCACTCTGTTCTGTCGAACCGACTACTTAGCGCCGCCTTTGCGAGCAAAGAGGATTTCTACCGGCTGTACGAGACTCTGACGGACAAGGCGTTGAGACACTATACGGTAGCGAACCATACGCACTCCATCAAGTCCTGTCTGGCCGACTTGGCGGTCTTCAAGTACCAAGCTGGCGAGTATCCCGATGCCGCGGGTTACTTTGACCGAGCGACTCCCTTCTTTGGCGAGAATGGGTGGACTCTGCTCGAGTTGTCCATGCTCATCATGTATTGCCAATGTCTCAAGAAGCTGGATAGGAAGAAGAAGCTGGTCCAGGCTGTGCTCAAGCTTCTTATGGGGGCTGCTGCGGCTGAAGCGGAATACGCCAAGCAGTCGTCGTTGATGAAGCTCAGGAGGGGTCGGCCCGATTTGTCGGCTGTCAAGGGTTTCGTCGAGGAGTTGTTGGCGGCCTCGATGGCTCTTCCGGAGGAGATTATTATCCCGCTGAGCAACTTCTTCCTTGATATTGATATCTGCGGAACGGTTAAGTACCTAGATGGCTCAGACTCGTTTTCGCTTGATGTCGAGCTCAACAGTCTATTGCAAGATGATCTGCCGATTCAGAGAGCTACGCTGAGGCTGGCGTGTGTTGATGGTGGGCCGACCAAGGAGATTCGCCTCGAAAGTGCCGGGAAGCAAGTTGTCAAGCCAAAGAGGAGCCGTGTGACTTTTATCGGCAAGGTGAGTTGTGGCCTCCCAGTCTTCCGGCGAAGGCCGTTATGTTTCTAACCTGTATGCTCTAGGCCGTCGCAACGGGACGATACAAAGTTGATCAACTCTTTTTAGAGAATGGCAGGCTTGTGCTCAGCTACGAACGGGACGTAAATCAAATCTCGCCTGCAGGCGATACGATATTCCGGAGCCCTCCGATTCTCCTTTTCCAGCAGACGCAGTCGTTCGATATTGGCCTGACAGCGGCCAAGCATACTCGGCTTGATCAGAACAACGCACTCGAAATCGAAATTTCAACTGGGTGGAACTCGATTAAATCATGCGAAATTGCTATTAAGCCCGCCACGGGAGGACTGCGCACGATTGCCGCCGAAGCTAAGGTCTTAACACCAGATGTCTCCTTTGCGAAGCCTCCGGAGGCGGGTATGCTCTTCTTCAGCGACCTCGAACCCGAATCTAAGGTTACCGTTAGCTTCCCCTTCTCTGTAGAGCAGGACGTCCCCAATGTCACGGTCAGACTCGAGGTGAGCTATGCTACTAAAGATGGGGTCTTCCGCTGCACCAAGTTGGCATCGGTACCCATTGCGCTGGCCCTTGGAGTGAACGTCCAGGATGTTTTTAAGCACCATGCGCTCTATTCTCGATTCACTGTGTCAACAGCTAGCTCGAGTCCTCTGAGGCTATTCAAGAGTGAGCTAGTGGATTCGGAGATATTCGAGTCACACTTTGGTATCCCACCCGCCGCTCCCGTTCTCGTCTTCCCTAAGCAGCCGGCGACCCTGATGTACAAGATTACACGCAAGAAGGCCAAGCCTGGGCCGAAGACTAAAACTACAATGTACTTAAAGTTACACTACAGTGAATTGCGCGAGGAAGTCGATGCTCTCCTGCGCTCGTCTCTCGAGGAAGCTCTAGTAGAGAGCGATGTGGGCCGCTTCTCGAGGCTTCTTTTACCTGTTATCATACAACATGCGCGTCAAAAAATCACAGCCTACGACCTTGAGAGGACGGCGCTGACGGGAGCGGTACATACAGGCTTCCTGACGGGCATTAACTGGAAGCAGGAGCTCCGGGGCGTCGATCAGCATGGCTCGTCAAAGACTACTAGCGTCTCCGACATAATCGCCTTCTTTGAGTCATGGCAAAAGAAGAACAAGACACTCTCCCTTGAGCGTCCCACGGACGGGTCGTCGGCCCGGTCCCTGTTGATACCAGTCGACATCCCGCCCGTTCCCGTCCTTGTGACAGCGGATATCAAGCTGAACGTCGACTTGCCATTCCTCGCTCTGCAAGAATACGACGGTGTTCCGACGACGTGTATAAACCAACTTCTCCCCTCGAGTCTTCACCTCCGATGGACCCGTAAGTGGGACACAACAGTCCTAGCCAAGAGCGGCACCACCGACACGGGAGCCCGCGAAGTAAGCTTCGAAGTCACAGCTCCTCCCGAAACCTGGCTCATCGGCGGCCGAAGGCGAGGCCACGTCCGCATCCCCGCCAACGCGGAGGAAAACTCGGACCCCATCGAGATGCCCCTGATGCTCTCGCCGCTCCGCGAAGGCTGGCTCCCTTACCCGGCCGTGGACATCCGCGAAGTAAAGTTCGAAGGCGCTCGCGGTGATAGCAGCGGTGAGCAGACGCACGTCGGGACGCACTGCGAGACGGATTTTAAGAATCTCGGGGAGGTGGTGAGGGTTATTGCGGATCGGGCGAGGGTTACGTTAAGCTTGGATTCGAGTGGGCCGGGGGGTGGGCCGTTGGTTTTGGAGAGTGAGAGGGTGGGGAGGGATATGAGGGTTTTGGCGTGAGGCTCACCGACCCCACTCCCGCTCTTGATGCCTTTTTGATATTAGAGGGGATGGATATATACCTAATGAAGAGACGAGTTTCTTTTCTATATTGCTTTGGTATCGGATGATGTCACTCGCTCTGGCTCGAAGTCCGCCCATAACCCTAAAACATGCGATCTATAAAATCGAACTCAGCCTGCCCTATATCCGTCTCTTCAACCTATTTAAAATTCGTCGAGAAGCGCTAACCGTCTTTCTTAGCAGAGGAGGGAAATGAATATTTCCTTGGTTGAGATAATTAGACGAGATCGGTTCTTGTTCCTTGTTTTGCTCCCGCAGACTCTGGTGAGATGATAGCGAAATTCGTTATTTGACCGCGTTAGACCACTGGCATATTATGCGTGTGCCAATCCCTGGTACGTTGGTTGTGTCCTAACTTGACGAAAGGCCCTGGTCGGGAATTAAGGCAGTGCTGAAGTGTGCCTAATACACAGCCTTGCCTGGCAGATGTATCCTCAACCCTCCTCAGATCTTTCTCCTCCCCAACAACCTCGGATTTAGTTCCACGACGTCTATTGTCTTGCACTCGCTCCTCTCCTTTGACCCAACAATAACCATCTGCGTAGCGTAAACGTTCCTTCAGTCATCCAACTTTATGGCAGAAACGCAGATTGGACGACTGCAAGCTGCACTTGCCAGCGCGACCAATGAAGTCACCGTCGCGGCGGCAAACATCAATTTCGACTTCTGTCTCGTCAAATACGAAGCCCCCAAGGAGTATCAGCCGATCGGAGCCCTCTTATCCAGCAGACGCAAACATGACGCCGAGAGTGGCAAGAGCCACGTTACGGCCCGCCGCCTGGCCGCCCTTTTCCAGGGCGTCTGCCCCGAAACGCCAAACCTGCTCAGCGCCTACGGCGAGCGGGTATCCGTGATCTCCAAGACGGCGGCCGACAAGGAATCGACCGAGTTCGCCAGCTCGATGTTCGGCCCTTATGCAGGCATTGATGCGACTTCGATCTGGGCTGCGGCTACCTCTTCGGAGACCGCCAGTGGAGGCGCGCTTCACATCCATCTCTTGGCTAGCATGTTAGCCAGGATGTGGGACCCGCCGGAGGCTGTGTCAATATGGGACCAGCTCGTGCGGGAGAGGCGTGGCTTTATTGCCGAACAATTGGAGAAGGGGGACTCGCTCCCATTTTCGATGGCGACGGCTGCTGCTCAGCAAGATATCTCGAGGACTCAGCTCGCAGAGTGGGATACTAGTGCCAGGGCGTGGCTTCAGACCGCGGATGTGATCATGAGGAAAGAGCAGACTCAACTTCGTCTGATACTAGGCAACGTCGGGCTCTCTATCGACCACTCAGAGACCCTCTACTCGAGCGTTATCGAGGCCTGGGCGAAGGCTCTGACGGTGATGGAGAGGCTCGTGACCGGTATTCCCCAGGAGGTTCATGATGGGGCTTCTTTACTCGGGCTTGCCGCATGGCATATATACCCCGATATGCACGTGTTCGGAAGCAGAAACGTCGAGGTGTCCATGAAAGACAAGCTCGTAAACCCAGGTGGTATCTTGACATTGGGATGCTCTCTGTCCGCAACGACCCCGGCAACAGGTGTGACTTGGTCGCTCTCTCTCGCGCAGCTCAAATTTTACGGCAATCCCGTGTTGAGCAAGGGAGCACTGGGAAGCGACCCGGCTCTCATTTCTTTTGACGAACTGATGCTCGTCACCCTGGGTTGCGTCCTTCGGATTTGGAGGATACCTTGGGAACAAACTTCTCTTGCAGCCAGAGCCCTCACGGCCATCGCCCGATCAGTTGAATCGTTGCAGCACCTAGCTCAGGCATGCAGCGCGTACCTTCGCGACCCAGATACATGTGCCAAATTCGTCAATCTCGGTATCAATCGGCCAAAATTCATGCCGGAGACGGAGAGCGTAACCCCTCCTCGTCCAATGTTCAGCTACTTGGAGGACCACGTTTTCTTGAAAAGCTTGAAGGATTCGGATGCGAAAATACTCTTTCTACGGCGGATGGCATCTCGATTTCTCAGCCAGCATCCAGAGGCCGCGGAGAGCGTAATCCGATGCCCTGGCCCCGGGGGGATTCCGGCTTGGGTGTCTACTTTCCCGGACGAAGCCCCCAGGGGAGCCATCCCTCCTCGAAGACCTTCTCGCGTTCAGTCCCGTCGGAATCCCCGCCCACGGAACCATCACCGCGGTCGAACTCCTCACGATAGTATAAATCGCGCACCGGTACGATTTTTAAATAATGGAGTACAGGTCGAACGGTGGTGTGGCAATACGAAAGTCAACATGGCATTTTGGTACGGAGATCTGCAGCTCGGTGCAATATTTGTCAGGTCCGAAACTGCGATGCCTTCATGGACCATGCCGAGTATTGACCTGGAGGACTTGTGCTGGGCACTAGAGAATGACCTTTTTTTTGAAAATCCAGATACAGGAGGACATTGTGCTGGAAACACTGAAGCTACTGGAAATTGCTCATAAAATGGTCTTCAGCCAGCTCTCTGGCCCGATCATTCGGGTCCAAACTCTGATGTCGCCTCTTATCGATGCAGAATGGACGTGCGAGACGCAGGGAAATGTTAAATATTCAACCTTCGCGAGCGTCCCGAATCCGGATCTTCGGGTAACGATGAGTATTCTCTCATACTTCATCTCGGACTGTAATATGCGGCCCGGCCATGTCCCGCACAATATCTGCGGCATGTCTATTGGAAATTCCATCTATGTCCCTACAAAAGTACGATTGCACGGTGTCGTTCGTACCCCTTCCCCGGAAGCCTCGCTAATTCTTCCTTCAGTTAGTTTGCGACCCGTTTGAGGATTGTAAGAAAAACGCACTCGCCCAGGTCCTGGGAAACATTGGCCGTCCAGGCTTCGTACTGTTTTCTTCCGTTAATGATCCTATGGTATCTCGTCCAAATGAGAGCTCCTGGAGAGTAATTAACAATAGCACCTTCGACGGCAGGCCAGATGATGCATTCCGTTCAACATCTCTACACCTACATTCACGAACTGGGAAAGATCCGTCGAGGAGCGCGGAGCAGATGGTATCCGAGATAAGCAGTTAATCAGAATGCAATCAGTGATTTCCATTCGCGAGGCTGGGCGATGGATTGGGGATGTCGATATCATCGAAGCTCTTCGTGATGATCGAGTATCGAAGCTCCGCCCACAAACAACATGCACACACCAGCCAGACGAGAGATTCGGTACACGGATGACTTCCGTCGAGTCGTGGGACGAGCTGCGGGACTGCCAAACCGGCAATGTGGTGGTGAGAGCACACGGAAACTGGGTTGCCAGACTCGCCATTGCATCGTTTCTGTCGCAAGGAGTTCTGAGAGGAGACTTTCAGATCGACAATATCATTGTATGCCCGGAGAGGGTTTGCTGGAAATGCACAGAGATATATCCGGCTTCCGTGTATATCTTTTAGGGAGGGTTTGGGCAGGTCGGGTGGGTTCGCCGGCTTCTGAGGACTAGCATCTCGATGTTGCTTGCCCGAGGCTCATACACCACGACATCGGAAAGGAAGAATTTTGGGCGGAAAGTTACGGCACCGCTTCGCCCATAATTTCGCAAGGTTGGACTCTTTGAAGAGGGATATAAAATCGGTTGTTTTCAGCTGGATTCTGGAGTCCATGCGGACATAGGAGGGAACCTTTTTGCCCTCTATATATTGACAGGAATATCTTCTTAAGGAGCTTCCAATTTCATATCCCCGCTTGAGGTGGGCAGTCCTCCCACAATCTCAAGATCCATGGCTTCTTGATGATCGACATGAAGGGCTCGCCCAAACAGCGACCAGTTCCAGAGCTCTCGCGCCGATAGCTTCACATCGTCATCGTACCTTCCATCCACTAATCTAGATGGCGCAAGTGACAAGTGACAAATAAGTTGACGCGACCTAATTTGCGGAATAGGATCGTGCATACTGTGCGGATTGATGACACTTGACTGGGCTCATCTGTGATATCGGTTGAAAATACCTAATAGCTCATAGCATCATAGAGAGAATTCTTGTATCGGGGTCTGTGCACCGCTGCGGACACAGTGTATAAGAAACTGATGATCATTCTTGATACTGTGGGGTGATGCAGGGTCCAGGAGGCCAAGTCCAAGTAAAGGTACTTTAGACAATCACACTCCGAGGTACTTGTCTTGCCCCTGTTGTGTTACAATCTTACTCTAGCTACCTGCTAAGAAGTACAGGGAATTAGCGCTTGGAGACTGCTTAACAGTGTCTTTTGGTCGCTGCTCCCAAATTAGCACGCTAACCATTGCCTCTGTCGTTCCTCCCCAAGCAGGAAGCCAACTAGAACTCCTTGGTGGTTGTACCTGTGGCTGCAAGTGGAAGGAGCAAGACATGAGTTGAGTGATCCCCAAAACCTCCTGCTCTAGCCTCAATTTTTCGATTCTTCACCGTATACGAGCTCGACCAGTACACTCGGGGGCGAAGAATACGACCGAAAGACAAAGCCATCGCGAGTGACAACGAGGGACCAGAATAGAGAAAAGCAACAATCGATTCCTTCCGACCAGTGGCCCCCCCTTTGCGACGTTATATTCATCTGATGTCGGTGATTTATGTACGATTTGACACGAGACGAGCCGACGACGACGACGACGACTGCGAACATCGAAGCGACGATTGATTTTTCCTTGTCAAGAGATTGTATACTAGTCTTTTTCTGTTTCACTTCTACTCTTCAACTGCTTTTCTTGAACCCAAGGTTTCTTTGCTTTATTCCGGCACGATCATAGGCTTAACGACTTTGCTTCGATCGCCTCGCATGACGACGCCTAGTTATCCAAACCCCAACGACCCGAACTTCACTCTGCATAGACGACGCCCACACTACATATTGCATCTCGTCCCACGAGCGCACCTTTTCCGACCCGATATTTCTACCGGCGCCGTTTCCTGAACGATACTCCCACGCTTTGCCCCGAAGTGACATATCCGGAGTAGAGTTGCGGACTCGGTGGTTTTTGCAGAGGCATGCAACCAGCAAGGGGGAGACCAGAGGCTTCGGGACGAAAGGCCAAGGTTCGTTTTGTTTCTGGGACTCGGATGATCTGAACGGGTCTCTGTTGGGAGTGCTCCAGAAGCATTGCTAACTGTTGAGCTTGAAGCTTGCGCATTCGTACCAAGAACTCCTCGAGTATGTCTCTCTCCTTACCCTCTCAGCTTGCGGAGCCTTGAGAGCTTTCAACATCGTGCTAGCTTAGCACTACACGAAACTGCCACAGGAGGATTCCCCCGGGGGAAATCGGAAGATGCTAACGGCGTTGTGTTGTAGTGAATTCTCGACAAAAGATCTCAAGTCGGTCGGCAACTATACTCTTGGGCGACTGATCGGAAAAGGATCCTTCGGAAAGGTCTACCTCGCTAACCATAAACTCACCAATGGCTCCAAGGTAAGGCCAAAACCCAATAGGCATTGCCCGCATTGAGATACTGATCATGTTTCCCCCCCCCCCAGGTCGTCCTCAAGTCGGCCAACAAGAGCGACTCGAATCTCGCGCGTGAAATCCACCATCACCGACAATTCGTTCACCCTCATATTGCGAGATTATACGAAGTAATAGTAACAGAATCTTTGGTGTGGATGGTGTTGGAATACTGCCCAGGTATTGCAGACCCGTCTCAGCTCTCATGAGTCGCGGATGCTGACCCCGCCCAGGCGACGAACTATACAACTACCTTCTCAAACATGGCCCTCTTCCGGTACCGAAGGTCCAACGTATCTTCGCCCAACTCGTGGGCGCTGTCTCCTACGTTCACATGCAGTCATGCGTCCACCGCGACCTCAAGCTCGAAAACATCCTCTTCGACAAGAACGAAAACGTAAAGCTTGTCGACTTTGGCTTCACGCGCGAATACGAGGGCAGGGCGAATCATTTGCAGACGTTTTGCGGCACGATATGCTACTCGGCACCGGAGATGCTCAAGGGAGAAAAGTATGCTGGTGAAAAGGTTGATGTATGGAGTTTAGGTGTTATTCTGTACGCGCTCCTATGCGGCGAGCTGCCTTTCGATGACGACGACGATAACGTAACGAGGACGAAGATTCTGACCGAGGAACCGAAATACCCCGACCACCTCCCACCCGATGCCCTTTCTCTAATTAAGGTACTCCTCTCTAAACGACCACTCCTGCGCCCATCGCTATCCGAAGTGCTGAACCACCCCTTTCTCTCTGAACATGCCCCAAATCAGCAGGCTATTCTCAAACTCCAACAACCGGCACCGTTCTCGACCGCCCTTGAAAAGGAGGTCCTACAGCGGATGCGAAGCGCCGGGGTGGATATCGACTCCGTTATCGAGAGTGTGCTCGCGCAAAGATGCGATGTGCTAGCAGGATGGTGGACTCTGCTGCTCGAAAAAGAGGAGCGTAAGGCGAGGCGGAGAGAGAGGAAGCGGAAGGAGAAGGAGGCGGAGTTGCGCAGTTTGCGGCGCTTATCGGCAGCGTCGAGCAGGCTGGAACGCATGACCCCTGTGCTCCACGACGTGCGCGAGGAGGGAACTGTTGGTAATTACGTGCGGGTGGGCGATCCACCTAGGACGCGGGGGAGGAGCGAGAGGCGTAGCGCGCACTACTCCGACTACCGCGTGCCCGATTTGCCGCAGCTTGCTGAGGCTGGTAGTGACAGCAAGGTCGGCAGCCAGTCGGAAGGGGAGGTGCCGCCGCCGCCTATAGATAAGGATTCGATCCGGTCCGCAAGCACTTCGAGGACTCGCCGGCCTATACCGCCGCCCAAGGAAGGGATCCTGAGAAGTGCGAGATCCAGGGGCTCCACGCTACACCTCGTAACGACGTCAGAACACCTACACCAGATGCAGGGCGGCTCAGACGCCGCGCGGCCACCGCAAAAAGTGCGCAAACGACCGTCGCAGGCGATACTCGCCACGTGGAAGAACTGGACCCATTGGATCTTCGAAAACACTCGGCGAAGCAAGTCGCATATCCGAAAGGGCAGCCTCTCAACGCCGGACCTGCGCAAGAACGGCAAGGCTGGCAGCCGCAAAGGGGGTTCGGAGACATCGAGCCCGAGGCCCCAGACGGGGAAATATTCTCACAGCAACGCCAGCGTCAGTCCCAACCCCGCCACGAGCGTGCTGCCGCCGGGACTGGTCGCCAACGGGCAGCTGCCGAAAATAAATCCTACGCTGCCCATCTCCAGCGCCATGGTCAGTCCGACATCTCTGGGGATTCCGTCGCCGCCTCCTAGTGCGAGGGTGCCTTCGTCGCAGAGTTACAAGCGGCAGTCGTTGTCTCCGTCTCCCCTGACCCCCCGATCGGCCATGCGACGATCCTCGACAGGGCTGAGAGGTAGGAAGTCAACGTCGTCGTCCGTCTCGTCGATTCGCTCGATCCACCACCACCACCATTCTCACTCCAAGGCGTCATCCACGAGTTCCAACGGATCCATCTCGACAACCATGTCCAAATCGACGCTTCACCACCGCGGCACCTCACCCCACCACAGCGTCAAGGTCCTGCCCGCCACGCCGACGCACAACTCCATCCCATCCAACATCCGGCTTGTGCGCGGCAGCGGATCGCCCGCGCCGCTAAGGATATTCAACGAGGGGATGCCACCGAGCGGCGGCGGGATGCAGACCCCCGGATCGCCGAACCCATTCGGTGCCGGTGGGGTGATGTTTGCCAAGCGGAAGAGGAACCTATTCAAGGGTCCCATGCTGAATATGAGTAGCGGTCCGGTGGGCGGACCACCCCTATCCAGAGGGAGCGGATCGGGAAGTCATTCGAGGAGTGCGAGCGCTTCGGGCTTGGGGCGGAGATCTGGCGAGATTACCATTCAGGAGGTTGATGAGGATGACGAGGAGGAGAGGGATCTAGAGGAGGAAGTAGAGGAGGTGGATGTTTTTAGTCCAGTGATTCGGGGTCCTGGTGAGAAGATTGAAGAGCATATCTTTGATGATGGGGTGCCGGTGCCAGACATCATTAGAGGGGGGACCCTTGCGCCGGCGCCGAAGATTACGGGGTTGGCAACTCCAAAGGAGTAGTGTGGGCCTCTCTCGGGGAGAAGAAGTCTCCGACAGGCGAAGTGCGAGGATAAGAAGAGAAGGGCCTGAGAGGCATTAATGGTCGTATGACGGGACAGCAAACTTTGGACTTGGGTAATGGGCTGGAGGAACACATCCTCGATGAAACTTGGCCTTTTTTTTCCTTTCTTTTCTTTTCGCGACTAATGAGAGAGCAAGCAGCGCGCTTGCGGCAGACGAAGGCATTTATGGATGGCGATTATTTTCTTCTTTCTTGGGATATTCAATTTTTGGGTCCCCTTCCTTGTTTTTATCTATGTCCTGCTTTCCTTTTTTTCGTTGCTGTAGGGATTTCCTATCCCTAGCAGCTGTATCATATACCGAGATACCACCGTTTTTACTCCCAACCTATCCATTTTATTCTAATTCCCTTTGACCAAAGACTCCTTTTTCAAACCTCTCCCCCGGATTGCCCGTCTCCATGTCACCGCCTAATCAGACCCTCCCGGGCCTTCTCAATCTTCCTCACCGTATCCAAACTAGCGCAAAGCTCAGCATCAAACTCTTTCAGCTGCCGATCCTCGGGAGGGGACTCGTCGAGGACGGCGAGGGCGGCTAGACCCAGGTAGGCGTGGTAGACGTCGGGAGGACCGCCGGGGTACTTTGAGAAGCCGCCGATGATGTGCTGGGTTTTGGAGGTTATGAAGCGGCGGGAGGCGGGTTTGTTGACTAGGTCGAGGTGGCCGAGGATCTTTGAGGGGGGGTAGGGTTTTAGTTTGTGATGGAAGGGAAGAACAAAACGAGTTTTGGGGGGGAACAGTCATACCTGGAGAGTGCCGCCTACCCACCAGCAGTAGCAGGTATCCGCGTTCTTGTTCCATCGGCCGTTGTAACCAACGCAAAGCTCATCACCGCAAGGCGCGGAACCAGGCCGTCCATCAATGTAATTCCCCGTCTCCGGGTCCTCTTCCTCGTCGTCAGAAGAAGCGGAGGGAGCCTCAATGTAGGCGAATTGGCGACACGCGAGAAACTTGACGAGGGAGGGCATGTTGGGGATCCCGGCGTGGAGCGCGGGCCGCGGCCGGGTGGAGCTCTCAGCTAGCGGGCGCTCGAGGAGGGAGAGGGCGGCGACGCCGCAGTAGGCATAGCCGGCTATTTTTTTAAAACTTCAGGATCTAAGGAAGGGGAATAAGAATTGAGTAAGGGGGGAACGCACCGTGGGATTCGTGCTGGGAGCTTTCTGCCATGCCGCCATCGTACGTCTTTTTTAAAGTCAGAATATACCGATCACACAGTATTTAAAGTCTACGAGAAGGCCGAGAGAAAATGAAATATGAAGATAAAAAAAAAAATAAATAAAATAAATGACAAAAAAAAAAAAAAAATGAAAAGAAACTGACCTGGGCCTGCCGCACATGCCTAATAAGCCCCTCAACATCAATATCCTCCACCCACTCCTCATCCCCCTCCTCCACGTCCCCCCTCAAGCACCACCTTATGCTCGCCGCGAGGTAACAGCACCGCATATCCCTCCCGCCCTGGACCCTCCCCTCGGAATCCACCACCTCCCCGAAGCTCCCGTCGTCGCGCTGCAGCCTCCTGAGCCAGCTTAGGGTAGCCTTGCGATCGACGTGGGCGAAGGCGGCGCGCGCAGATTCGTCGTCTTCGGCGGCGAGGGCGAGGAGGAGGAGGGCGAAGGATGTGGCTGCTAGGTTTGCGTCGTGGGCGTGCGGGTGGTGGCGATTGTGATGATGGTGATGGGGATTACTACTGCTGCCGCCTCCTCCGAATTGTCCTAATCCCCCGCCTTTGAGACCGAGATAAAAGGGGCTGGGGAGGAGGTGGTTTGGGGAGCCGACGAGGCCGCCGGCTGGGTGGCGGAGGGAGAGGACGAAGGAGCGGATGGATTTGCGGTCGGCGGGGGTGAGGAGGGGGGGATTGGTGCTGGGGGAAGTGGAGGAGGGACCGGATAACAGGTCGAGGGCGGAGATGATGAAGAAGGTTAGGGTGAGGCGGATGGAGTCTT
>NJFT01000132.1:0-111516 GCA_002221725.1 Scedosporium boydii
TCTCTCGCGCCTCTTATTTCAGATTTTGCTCTTCATCTGCAAGCTGGCAATTAACGTCTGACGTTATGTGATTTTCTCTAGGCCCCGTTTCCATACCCCCCAACGATGATGACCTGGATGACTTCGACAGCCATCTGATGGGCTCACTTCACCTGCCCCCTGCCGATGAGGAACCAGTCCGACGCGGAGCTGCTTCTCGTGCCAATAGTGTTCGGTTTGACGAGAGTGCCTTGCACGGGTCCAGCTGGGGTGGCGGCGGCGTGCAGAACAGTCGGCATTCGGGCGAGTTTGTCCGTCCTGGCAGCGGCCTCTTGATGGAGCGCTCGTTCTCGCACAAGTCGGACGGCAGACACAGTTCGGCGGGTCATAGCGTTCACTCGTTGCACTCTGCGCCTTCTGTAGGACGGGCTAGTAGTGTTGGCGGAGACGCCGAGTCGCCTCTGAGCATACCCGAACCGCTTCCTGCCCTTTTCGCCCTTAGTTCGGTCCCTTCGATTATCCGTTGCTGGCTTACGACCCAGTTTGCCCACGACATGCTACTCTACGCCGATGTCTGCACGGGCTCGCGTAGGTCGACGGTCGAGTACTCGCTGATCAAAAGCCTCGGGCTTTTGGAGGACGCGGAGATGGGATTTGATGGCATCACTCGCGTCACGCTGCCGGTATATCTCGCCGAAGCGATTGTAGCTCAACAGGCTACTCGCTCGCAGAGTCCGTCGCACGAGATCCATATCCCTAGCATGACGGTGACGTTTGAAATCATGGGAAGGGGGGACCAGCTGCCCGACGGCGGCAGCGGCGCGGACCCAAAGAAGGGCATCCGCATTTTCATAGGCAGCGATGCCCTGCGATCGCATTCGGCGGACGTGCTTCTTTCTCGGAATCAGATTGTTCTTTACGGGAACGATAGGAGCAGGCTGACGGTGCCGTTTGTACGACCGGAGGACGAGAACGTGTTTAAGAATATTTGCACGATTAACGTGCTTCCCGAGAAGCTGAGACTCAATGCGGCGGCAGCGCCGTTTGTTTCCGGCGATCAGAAGACGGTTTCTCGCGATGAAGAAGCGGGGAATTCCACCACCACTCGGGATGGGAGCGTCGTGTCGGAGTTGCGCAAGGACATGGATTCCACGTCGAGCCATCATGCGATTTCGCCGACTACTGACGTGCCCGCCCGTGCGATTTCGAACAATAAGCTTGCACCAGGGCCCCACCGAGGAAGCGAGGTAGACGACAATGATGTCCGAGAGAAGGATACAATGACGACGACGACTAAGAAGCCTGACGGTGCAGATACGAGCGGAAGAGAAGACGCGGCCTCCACACTCGCGTCCACGAACAACGGAGCGGACGGGCAATTTACCGAGTCGTCCCGTCGCGACACGGCGTCGGGGATCTGGGGTTCATGGCGACAGGGAACGGCCAACGGGAACGAGGCTGGGCAGCGCGAAAGCGGGCCTTTGAGCGGATACCAGCCAGCAGGCACCCGCGGCCGGAATATGAAGGTGCTGAAGCCGCTCAAGTCGAGTTCGTCGGCGCGGACGGGAGCGTCGTACGAGCCTCCGCCGCCGTCGCGAAACGGTGGAGAAACGCGACGCAAGAGCCAAGGTACGATGGGAGGAGCAACAGGCGAGACCAGCGCTAGCTCGAGCTCGGGTGGCGGCACGCTTCGTTGGGACACGAAGCGCACGGCCAGCGGTGCGAGTCTTGCGAGTCTCAGCGAAGCTAGGTCACCGGTGACGCAGCAGCCGCCGACGGGGCAGATGCCGACGCTGCCATCACGAGAGGCACGGGGATCGCAGAGTCTGCCGAGATCGGCTAACCCGATAGGAGGGGCGTCGGCGTTCTCGTGGATGAAGAAGCCAGGACCGTCGGGCGAGTAGGCATGCCGGAGGTACTAGCCCCCTGGCCCCTAGCTGATTTTCTGTTTTCGCAAATCGTCGAGGGGCATACACCTGGGCTTTTGAGTTCTTTGTTGCTTTTACCGCATGCTTGTCGTCTCCCTAGTTTCGCGTGGTCTTTGATATTTGTTTTGCTCCCGCCCCTACACTGCCTGGAGTGCGCTATTAGAGCCGGTTCTCCTTCCCTGGAATTGGGACGGTGTGGCCTACTTCTGATGAGGCTTGGGCTTTACGCGGGTGGGTTAGTTAGACGTTGGAAAGAATTACGCAGGACACGGATGGGATGGGTACAACTTGGCTTGAAGTATCTTGAGTCCGGGCGCTGGGAAGGAAAGAAAAAAGAGAGAGAGAGAGAGAGAGTACTTGACTCTCCTCATACTGGGGTAGTACAAGACGTTTCTTCGGTCCCGCCAGAAGAAGAAATGAAAAACTAGAACTATTACGCTAGTCGTTGCGAATAGACCTAACAAATCTTGATATCTTTTATTTTATTTGTACCGTTGCCGGGTCCGTGAGAGGGACACAGAGAGAGAGATATCCCCGCCCAAAACTCACACGTAAAAAGAAAGGAGTGCAACATGGCTGTAGCATTAACAGTAGACCGAGAAGATTCGAACCTCTGAGTAAAAATGTACAATTGGACATTGAGCAAGGATTCTCGCCTTTGCTCGAGTATTCCCCTTTCTCTTGCGAGGGGGGAAAATCATACACCAGAAAAAGAAAAAGCAACACGCAGGATACCCACGATCCAGCAGAGCCAAAAAAGTCTATCCACACCCGCCCTCTCCACTCTTCACTCCCCAACCCAGACCAACCTCGTCCTAAATCCTCGGCGTCAAAGCCTTAAGCGCAAGCTTGGTATCCGCCGCCGTCTCCTTCACAACCTTGACAACCTCCCTAAACTCGGGCACGGCGGCATCGCCCATAACCTCATAAATCCAGCCCTCGGTAGTCGTGACGACGGCGCCTGCAGCGGCCAACCTCCTCAGAGCAACGGGGACCTCCTCGGGATTCGCCGAGCTCACGGCATCGGCCAGGATGTAAACGTGGTGCCCTGCTTTCAGGAGGTCGAGGGCGGTCTGGGTGACGCAGACGTGGGACTCGATGCCGATGATGGCGACGGAGGAGTTGGGCTCGAGGGAGGATGCGACCTGGGGGATGAGCATGGAGAAGCGGGTCTTGTCGTGGTGGGGGTTGGGGCCGAGGTGGGGTTGGAGCTCGGGGACGATGGGGCCGAGGCGGGTGGCGTTTTGGGTTGTTGTGTGGATGGGGATGGAGAGGACCTTGGCGAGTTTGAGGAGTTTTTGGGAGGAGAGGATGCTGGATGGGGTTAGCATTGGCGCGAGAGAGAGAGAGAGAGAGGGGGAGAAGGGGGGGAGAGAACTGACACTTTGTCGAATTCGTGGATGGTCTTGCGGAATACTTCTTGGATGTCGCAGACACTTTTTCAGGGAGACGGGTTAGTTACGTGGATATAGTCAAGATTGGAGCCGGTACGTGGTCTCGCGCGGTGGCCTTACAAGACGGCGGGTCGCTCTGGAAGAAGAAGGTTAGTTGGAGGGCTTCGAAAGGTGATATAGGTGGGGTGGGAAGAGTGGAATACCGATGCGATGGGCGACAGTGGGCTTAGACATGGTGGATGAGAGCCGAGCTGTCGGGAGAATCTGGGCGTGTCGGGGTGTCTTGGTTGCGACGAAGGCGTTGGAAAGGAATCGGCGAGTTGGGATCGAGCGGCTGAAGACGTTCATCGGCTTCTTGCTGTAACACAAAGCTGGCAAGTCCGGGAAGAACCCTTTGAGGAGACGGAGGAAAGCTGGGAATTTTGAGCTGAAAAGGCGCAAAGACGAAAAAAAGAGAGAGCCGAGTCGAAGCCGGATAAGGGAGCACAGGGGTGACGTTGAGCTCTTATTGCTCTTGTGGGCGGGGCGGGGAATTTGGCGGAATTGTCTGGCGCGGGGTTTATTTGGGATGGGAACTTTTAGACGGTTTTTTTAGTGCCGAACAGCCTGGTGTGGTTCTTAACTCCGTATGCGGAGGTGGGGTAATTACAGCAGTACTCCGTAAGATCAAATACTGGACGTTTTAGTGGATGATCGTTCAGTTCAGGGCTGTTGGAGCTTCCGAAGCAGCAGTACTAGACGCACACCAGGTTACACCTCATGCTTCGTATGAGCTCCGAGCTGGGGGATTTGTTTGATGTACTTCCAACTATGAAGTTGTCTACCTACATACGTTCTCTTGATTTTATTGATCAATTGGATTCTTCATTAGATATTGCAATTGGTCGAGAGATGCATGGTGATGATCACTAGGAGTATTTGAGTTTACAATTGTGCATCCACCCACTGGAGCAGGTCACTGATCTCTTAGCGTGCACTGCGCTCCACCCCACTAATCCTTGCGGGGGGTAGCGGAGGAATGGCGCTGCGGGGAGGCAGACCCTGGGGAGCTTCAGGACGATAGTGGGCATTTATGGGGTCATAGGGCGCACGGCGACATCTATTGATCAATTGATCTCTGATGGGACGAGAGCTCCAGAAGTAGCTCCGGATGTACCTCGGCACCTCGGTATATCTGTACTCGGACGAAGCAAGACGTTGCTGCCGGGTAAAATAGACGACGCCTGGCGAGTTGCGGAGAGTTGCGGAGAGTTACCGAGTACCTTAGTGCGCATTCACTACCCACTCGCTTGGGATCATTTATTTGGAATAGAGGGAGGATCTGAGGATCTCTATCCACTTCTAGCTTGGGCTCGGCGGATCTGGGCTGCAGAGAAGGGTGATCGGCTTGCATGCAATCGAACGACTCTGCAGGTTCTCTTTCTTCTTCTTTTTTCTCTTTCCCCAGGTTAGAGGGATCGAAAGTAACAAGTCCAGATGGATAGATGGATCATGCCACTGAACTGCTCTGTTCAACTCTGTATGAATCCAGCTCTTCTTATACTCCTATCCTCCGAGTAAGAGGCAGGGAGGGCAGCGCAGGCCACAGTAGAGTAACCAGCCATCATGGAATAAGGCCGGCCGAACTCGTGCTTAGATAACCGGCTCAAAATGACGTCTACTGATCCGCAATGTATCTCTACGAAATAGAAAAAGTAGAAATCGAGTAAAAATGCTCTCCAAGAACACCTCCTCTAAACACCTACAAGCTGCTCACTCAGACCCAAACTCCAACTGTCGAGCCCAAACCTCTATTGAATACATCTATGGCAGCCTCCCAACCTTGGCCCTCTTCAACCACTCCAAATCCCCCCCAACTGTCTCCTTCCGAATCCTAAACAACTCATCAAGAAAAGCCGGCACGAAGCCCCCCGGGCCGACCACCCCCTCCCTCTCCGCCGCCCTCTCCCCAGCAATCCCGAAAACCACCAAAGCCGCCACCACGGCGATCAACCTATCCCCGCCGTACGCGGCCGCATACGCCGAGATTGTCGTCCCGAGAACACACCCCGTACCCGTTACCATGCCCAGCATTTCGTGCCCATTGCGGACCGTGAAAGTCCTCTCGCCGTCGGAAACTACGTCCGTCTTACCTGTGCAGACGACGATGTTGCGCTCACGTCGTGCCAGCGTCGATACGAGGGTAGCTTTTTCATCGTCGGAGAGTTTGTGTGAGGAATCTACGCCACGCTGCTGCTGCTGTTGTTGGGAGGGGTCGGATTCTGGAGAGGTGAGGGAGGCGACGGTGAGGATTTCGCCTTCGTTGCCTTTGATGATGTCGAGGTAGCCTAATCCCATGATGGTTTTGACGGCGTTGCGGCGGACCGCGGTAGCTCCGGCCCTGGTGTTTTTTTTATTAGTCTTTAGATGCCTCCTTTTCTTCCCTTCCCATTTTGATTTTTGTTTTTTCGGCCTCTTGTCTTGAGAAAAACTCACCCCACGGGATCGTAGACGATCGGTCCTCCAGCAAGGTTATACGCCCTCAAGGCCTTTTCGTAATTCACCAACGCTTCAGGCGTAACAGTCCCCATATTCACCACGAGTGCGCCCCCCAACTTGGCAAGGTCCGCCGCTTCCTCGCCGTAGTTAGCCATGATGGGCGAGGCACCCACGGCAAGCGCAACGTTGGCCGCAAAGTTTTGCACAACCTACACGCTTCTCGTTAGACACACACACACTCTCATCCTCTCTCTCTCTCTCTCTCTCTCTGACGCTGGTGATATCCACGCACCAAATTCGTCATATTATGCGACAAAGGATTTCCCGCATCAACGGCCCGAACAACATCCCCCACCAACCTAAGCTCCCACTCCACCCTCTCACCACCGCCCACGCTCCGCGTCACGAACGCTGGTGGCGTCCTCACGAGCTCGAGGAGCTTCCGAGATTCGGCCTCGGGGTCGGCAGCCGCCACGATGGCGCTGACGAGTGCCACGCCGTCGGGAGCCTTACCGTCCGTGGCGGACTGGTAGAGCACGCGCTGGATGTTGTGGGGGTGGAGGCCGCCTATGCAGACGGTGGGGGTGGAGGGGTGGGTTTGCGCAAGGGAGGAGAGAATGGTACGGAGGCCTGCGGTGCCGATGATGTTTTTGGTGTTGGATTTTCTGGGTGGACTTGTTAGCGTTTTTATCGCCAGGACTACACAGAGGGAGGAGGGAGGACGGAGGACGGAGGACGGAAGAGGGTAAGTAGAATACGTAGAGGTTGAAAAGATGGTGCCGATTCCCAGGTAGTCTGCGCCCTCATCGCAGGCTTTTTGGGCCTCTTGGATAGTGGAAGCGGAGACGCCTATAATTTTATCATCGCCAAGGAGTTTCCTGGCAGTAGGTAGATCTATTCCATCATCCATTATCAGCGAATTGATCCCCACTTTTCAAATGAAGATTCAAGAAAAAAAGAAACCTCACCCATATCGTCCTGCCCAATATGAACCCCCTCACACCCCACCGCCAACGCAACATCCACGCGATCGTTGATCAACAACGGCACGCCATACTTTTTCGTCACAGCGTGCAGCTCCCTCGCCGTGTCGACAAGAACCCGCGTGTCGCTCGTCTTGTCGCGGTACTGCACGAGCGTGACACCGCCCTTGAGAGCCGCTTCGACGACAGAGACGAGGTTCCGCTCGCCGAGGATGGCGGGGGTTGAGTCTGTGACGAGGTAGAGGGAGTAGTCGACCGTGGGCTTTCCCATTTTTAAATTCTCTTCCTTTTCTTAATATGCAGTTTATAATTGACTGAATCCGGGATGAGTTGGGTTGAAATTGAGATGAGGGTGGGAGTGAAGTGTGGAAGGGGATGATGAATGAGTCTTTGAGGTCTTTAGGGTGACGTTGAAAATTACGAATTTTTTGGAGGGGGCGGGGCGGAGATGAATTGAGATGAATTGAGATGATCGGACCAAGACCGGCGGGGATGCGGGGCCGGAGACGTCGTGGTGGCCTCCGATGCAGCGTTCCGGAGACGGAGACGGACGCAGACCGTTTCTCAAGAGCGTACGGAGTACACGAGATATGAGATATTTCTTTTTGACAGAAGCAAGAACAATCATCTCCGAAGCCAGGGGGTTTTAAAGTCACCATTGAAACTGAACTACAATCTCTTCTTGCCAAGCAAAGCACGCCATCGTCATTTCATTCTCTTAAGGCGATCAACCCCCATGGAAAAGTAGAGACAAGACAGACATATATATTCATAGAAGAAGAAAAGGCTTACAGGTCAAATAAAATAAAATAAAAAAATAATCTCCCCAACCCCGCCCCCATTTATCTCCATTCCCTCCTAATCATCTCACGGCTCCGCAGGTGTAGAGGGCGTAGCAGGCTCAGCAGATTCGGCAGGCTCAGCAGGCTCAGCGGGTGTAGCCGATTCGGCAGGCACTTCAGCAGCCGGCGCCTCAGCCTCAGCCTCCGCCGCCGCAATATGAATCGTCGTAATCGAACTCTGCCCAACAGCAGCAGTAACAGCCCCATCCGCAACCGTAACCTCCACCTCCGCACACTTCCTCTCATTATCCGAAGCCCAAGCCGTAGCCTTGCCCGTCGGCGCGCCGTCTCCACTAACCTTGACCGTGATGTCGCCCGCGCCGCCCTGGCTGATCAGCACGACGGCCACGGAGCCGTCCTCGTTCTTGAAGGCGGCGATGCGCACGCCGGAACCGCCCGAGGTGCCGACTCGGACGGCGTTGGGGCGGACGAAGCGGGACCAGTTGGCGAAGGCCCAGAGGCGGGTTGCTACTTCGTAGTTGCCTGTTTGTTGGTCCACGCGGATGATTTTTTCCTGTCGTCGAGTTTTCATAGTTAGCGCTTCTTGTCTACCGACTCACCAGAGGGAACAGAAACTCACATTCGTGTTCGGATTCGGCCACTGAACCCCCTCCCAATAAAGATACCCGCCAGCATTATGATTCATAATAGCATCCATAATATTATTCGCCCACGTCAACCCAGCCCCCGCTCCTCCCCCCGTCCAAGCCGTAGACCACTGCCCGTTCAAATCGCACTGCTCCGAGAACCACACGGGAGCCACCGTGTTGATCTGCCCGTTCGCCGCGCTGAGATACGTGTGCGTCGTCACCGCCCTGAGGCTCGACTCTTGTCCCGCGCTCTTGATGGCGTTGACCATGGCCCCCGCTTGGCTGAAGCCGCCCGTTTCGCAGCAGGCGATGCCGACTTGCGAGGCGAGACCTTCGCGCTCGATTGTGGGTTGGAGGACTTTGATGAATTCGGCGGCTTGGTTGCCGTTCCAGAGGGCGGAGGCGTAGGAGGCACTGGTGCGTGTTAGCTGGAATGGAATTCTGGGATGGAGAGAAAGGGGGGAAGGGGGTTAAAACATACGAAAAGTCGGGCTCGTTCATGGGACCGAGATGGGTAACGTTCACTCCCGCTTCGGCGTAGAACTTGACGTATTGGACGAGGTAGTTGGCAAAGGCCTGGTACCACTCCGTCCTGAGGTTTCCGCCGTTGTTTTCGTTATTGTTGGTCTGTCCCAGTGGCTCTCATTAGTCTGTCTGTGCCAAAATTGAGAAGGAACCCCAGAAAACCCCCTCCCAATAATCGGATAAAAAAGTAAAAAGTCCAAGTCCAAGGCGAAAGAAAGCAAGAGAGATTCTCACCTTCATGTAAAACGGCGGGCTCCACGCATTCCCATAAACATACTTCAACCCATACTTCTCAACCGCCGTCTTCGCAACCCAAAGCTGCCCACTATCCTTCCCATCCCACTTATACGTCGGCTCCGCCGTCGGACTCCCCGGATTATCCGGCGCAAAAGTATTCATCCAATCGCTCTCGCTCGACAGCGAGCTCCCGATACCGTTCCGGAGGATCGAGAACCCGGCGCCCTTCTCGGTGCTGAAGAGCAGGTCCATGAGCTCGTCGCGGTTCTTCTCGCTCGGGTTGTTGGTGATGAGGTTGGCGCGCTGGAAGGCCAGGGAGAAGCCGAACCCGTCCATCTTTTGGTAGGTCTTGGTTAGGTCGACGGTGATTTCGCCGCTGACGGCTCCGCCGCCGCCGCCGCCGAAGCCGGGGAACCCGCCGAATTGGCGCTTGGCCCATTGGAGGGGTGTGGAGGTTGCGGGGTGGGCGGCGGCGAGGACCGCGAGGGATATGTCTGTGAATCTCATTGTGGTTTACGTCGAGAGTCGTTTTGGATGGAGAGGATGGAGGGTAAGGAATGGAAAGCTGCTCACGACGGGGAACGCGCGAGTGCAAGACAGGGATGGAGAAGTCAAGATTGCTTCGTGAAGGGTTTCATCCACCTTCTCAGGTTACTTATATATCGGGTCTAAGATGCCCAGCCCTCCTCTCCAAATTGGAGAAAGTAATAATATATAGATTTAAACAAAGCCCGGATATATACGGGCTGTGGTGTAAGTATAACTCGCAGGAATATAAACACCACACACCCCCATCTCCCCAAAGGAGTTGCCGGCTAGGAAACACACCAAGATATGGCACTCGCAGAGGCTCAATGGAAGAAATCCAGAAGAAAAAAAAGCGTCAAATCAGGAACTGGACTGCCCAACTGTAAAGAGCGGGATCCCCGTTAATGGCCGCTGCCGCTAGACGAACCCGTCCGGCGTTGGACTCCCATATTTAAAATTGGCGGCTGAAAGATAGCTAGAGACGCCCAGATAGACATTGGACCGGAGAGTAAAGAAATCTGTATTCTTCCTCCCATATTGCCAGAAAAGTGATGGGTGGATGTGGAGGTTGAGCCATATCATCTGCGCCAAAAACTACCAGGACCTATATGGGAAAGCAGGCCATCAGCCGACTGGTCTTGGGCACACACACCCAAGATCAGATGGAGGAGATGGCATTATCCATTCGCAGTCCTTGTCCATTTCCCCTCAAACAAAAATGGGGTCGGTCAATATCCGCGTCCTAAGAAATCTCCTGTATCGTCATCGGGCGAGCGCAGCGCAAATACCTTTGGGTCCCTTAACCCTTTTTAATAATATTAGGACGTATTAACGGTATTCGAGAACGAAGCGGTCGAACACCCATCATATAGGCTGCAAGCGGCGATCCTCGAAGTCGCAGAGTTTCATCATGAGTCGGGAGATCAATTGATTAGAGTGGTGCATTCCATGTGCCTTCTTCTCCCTATTCTCATCTCCCATGATGTATAAAGAAACCGATCAGACTGCTGATGTACACGCCGATCCACGTAGATCGTCTTCTCGTTCTCACCCGGAAGATCCTCATATCTTCTGGGTGGCCCACGTCCCTCTCCTAAGATCAGCTCCCCCGATTGATCCCACAGCATAAGAGTCGAAGAATCTTTAGAGATCATGGCTCTCCAGATTTTTGGATGTGGGGTAAAGTTCATCCTGTCCTTTTCGGAGGAAAGGGTGCATGTCTCTGCAGAAGGCGAAAATGGTCCTCCTCATTTGTGCAGTTCCCAGCTGCGGATAAATGGGAAACAGTTGAGGAGTTTGGATATAAACGGACCCTATCCAGGTCCGGCAATGCCCATATTAAGCTCTTCCACCCTTTCTGTTAGATTAATTAAGACTCCGGTTCCAGTCTGCAATAGCTCTCCTCTTCACCGACGCATTTATCCAGTTGGCGAACAAAGAAAGAAAAATTCTCCGCTCCTCCTTCCAACCCAGGGCCCGTATCAAGAACTTCGTCCTCCTCCCACCACGGCTGTACCTGAAGGGAACACCAGCCTTCCCGGCGGAAGGGAGAGAGGAGGGTGAGAGTTAATGTCTTCCATCCATCAATGTGGATTTTGGCATTTTAAGCGGTACGCGGGCTTGGCCTTCTCCTCGCCTCGTTTTAGCATATTTCCCCATGCTTCTATACCTCGTAGGAACCAGGGAATTAAGACTTGAGAATATTTTGCCTGAAAACCAGTAGCCGGGTTCGTGTCTTGGCGCTGTCCATGCTCCCGCTCCCTGAGATTGAAGTGGATGTTGCTGCGAGACGTCTTTCGAATTTGCCTTCCGCGTGACCGAATTGGAATATCAATGCAAGTGCAGGCAAGCAAGCACCCAAGGCGTTTGCCCTCGATTGTGCAGCGGTCTGCGGTGTCTAGAAATCCGTCCAGCGGGCTTGAAATGCCCATTCGCTAGTAGAGCCCCGAGTGGATGAGAAAGGCCCCGATAAGCTAGGTGATACGTTGTCAATATGCAATGGCCTCTGTCTGTTCCTCTCGCGTATAGTCTGAGAGCAAGAGAACGACAAACGTCAAGCGTCAAGCGGACCTCAAGAAGATTCTCAGTAGAGATCGTAGCTCATCTCAATCAAAGACCATCATGACTCTCCGCTCACTCCCCGACACCTCCCCAATCCCACGCCATCGTATCAACATCATACGCCATCAAATCAATCTGCGTAAGATTAAAATCATCCAACCCCGCCATCTCAACCCCCATATCCATATCAACATCCACAACCATCGGCCCCGCCACAAGAGGCCTCTGCTCCGCATACATCTGCGCAGCCGTCTTGGGGCCGCCCCCCTCCGCCACCCTCTCCTCCTCCGCCGGCGCGTTATTCTTCGCCAACTCCTTAAACAGCATGCCCTTGAACTGGCGCAGCGAACAATGCAGCTTCTCGAAGGGGTCGATGAGCTTCGGGATGAGACCCCGCGCGAGCATCTCCATGTGCCATTTACTCTGGCTCCTGCGCTCGATGAGCTGCTCTATCTCTCTTGATACGCAGTCGACGAAGTGATTGAGCCGCAGTTGTTCGAGCACAATGTTCGTGTGCCAACCAGGGGCGCGTAGGATGACGAGACGCAGAGCTACTTGCGCCGCGTAGACGAAGTCCGAAGCGTTGAGAGCGATGAACCGCGGACGCGTAATATCGCAGTCGGGAGTGAACCGACACTCGAAGAATTCGCGGACGGAGTTTGCGCAGCGCCAGAGGAGTTCTAACCGCTCAGTGTTCGTGACGAGGAAAGAAGGGGAGGGCGGTTTCGTGAGCCGCGGGTCGGCGATGGCGACTTCGTAGAGGAGCACTTGGGCTATGGAGGTGCGACAGACGAGGGAGGGGTGGTCTTGCAGGTAGGCGGGGAGGCTGGCTTTGAAGGCGTCGAGCTGCTCTTGGAAGGATTGCACGGCCATAAAGAGGGGCAGGTGCATGGAGGGGAGGGAGGAGCACTTGGTGTTGGTGCCGACGGTGAAGGCGATGGTTTGGGAGAGTTTTTGGATGCGGACGAGGTAGACGAGGAGTTCGTCGTTGGGGTATTCTTTCTTTTCGGAAAGGATGGTGCAGCAGGTGTCGAGGTATGTGGTGTTCATGAGGGCGTCGGGAAGCTTTTCCGTTGTGAAGATGCTGTTGACTGTTAGTGAGGAGCACCGCATCACCGATAAGGAAGGGAGCCTTGAGACCCACAGAGTGTTGAGGTAATAGCATCCTGCCAGGGCCCTCATCCTCTCAAGAGCAGCAGAATCATGCACACCCCCAGTATCCTTGACAAGCCTCAGTCCAATACATAGCGACCGACATAAGAACAGCATATTCGTCAACTGAAACCCGTTGATCGAGTAATGCATCCTATCCACGGTCAGCAAAACTACTCCTAAACCACGAGTCACAGGTAGGAAAGAGCTTCAACTCACCAGGCAATCAAAAGCTGCAAACTCAGCAAAACATCCAAACTCTTCTCCGACTGAATATACGCCGCCCGACTAATATCCCCCAACAACTCCGTCGCCATGGTAATCTGCCCCGTGCCGTCCAACATCCTCTGAATCATCATGACAGCCTTCCACATAAACGGCCTCTGCACCCTCAGCTCCTCCTCGCTCACCTGTGGTGGAATAACCACGAACGGGAACAGATGCGCCCTGGTCTCCTGGTACTCTTCCAGCATGGCCTTGGCCTCTTGAGGGTTCGGCCATAGCGTCAGGGGAGGTGCGGGCGCTGATTCGCGCGTGGTGCTGCTGTCCCCGCCCGCCGTGGAGGAAGGGGAGGAGTCTTCGGTCAAGGTGCTAGGCGTGGCCGGTCCGCCTTGTTGCAGGGGACATTGCGGAGGGGCGGGACGAGGATGGGCCAGTTCCTCGGGCTTCTCGAACCCGGGGAAGAGGTGCGCGTAGGGATACGGATACGGATGGTAGGAGAAGCATCGCGTGCCGGCCGATTCACCGGCTGTTGCGTGCGGGTTGGCGTTGAGCTGCGACGTGAGCTGGTCCAGTCTCTTCTCGAGCTCGGCCACGCGCGTGGTCTTTGCGACTTTCTTTGCCCGCGGGGGGGCGGGTGTTTGGCTTCCGCAGGACTTGTGCAGCCTATGGCAGCTGAGGGTATATACAATGTCAATAACAGAACTACACTAAAGGGCGACGAAGCAAAGGGTTCCTTCCTGCAGAACTCACCGTTCGCATTTGCCCGACCCTTCAGGCCCGGGAACACATCGCGCCTTTGCTTTCGCGCATGTAAGACACGCCCTTGGCCCTCGATTCTTGTTCTCCGGATCGGCCATTTCTTCCAGATTCTCCTTGCTCGGTTAAAATGGAAAGAAAAAAAAAAAAGAGAAAGAAAAATGTTTGACTCGAGAAGCGGGTCTCTAAGTTAAAATCGATTCATATGCATGCCGCACAGGAATAGCAGTTACAGCTAGGTCACCCATCAGTTCAAACAGAAGAGGATCAACCAAAACCGTAAGGCAAAGGGGGACCGGGGAGTAAAGCTTATATCCACTTCTCCTTCATCGATTCAATCAATCTCCTTGCTTTCCAAAACACAGACTCCTGACGCGGCCTCGCGAGGTTTAAGAATCGTCATACCACGGAGATGATATATATAAGTGTACGAAATAATGCCAGAGGGTCCCAAATGGTTGGGTCATGCAAGCTCGAGGTCAGCCTGAACCAATCGTCGTGAGGCAGAGGAGCAGATCGATCGGGTGTTGCTCCGTTTCTCCGCTGGAGGCGGAAATAACTAACGATCCGACCCTGACCTGGGCCTTCCTTCCCAAATTCTCCAATGAAGTTCGTCTCCCTCTGCAGGTGTGGATCCTCATGCACGTGAGAAGAATCGGCGTTTCCGGTCTTTCGACTCCGAGAGTCCGCCAAAAGCTAGAAGATTCGGGTCACGTGATGACACATCCAACAACTTTTGGCAGGCTTGGGCAGTTTTATCGTGGAGGTTGAATCTCTAAGTTATACTTTGAGAAATATAATATAATTCTTTCAGATATTCTGGCTCTGGGAAATTAGGAGGGAAATGCAATGTATGAAAAAGTAAGACGAGATCAATTGATTCGTTGCTGGTGCAGGACCCTGGGTCAGCTGGTGTTGTGTAACCCTATGATGCTGCCCCCAAGCCATAGGGCTGAGGATCAAACGTCATCATCGAAAAAAATACAGCGAGGTTGAGATGGAAAAAAAATTGAATAGCTTCATTTCCAATTCTCTACGGATTTCGGGTTTCATACTTCGTGCCTGCCTAACTGTACCTACTCGTTACACTGGGACGCTCCTTCCGAGCACGGTTTGCAGCGTGGGTGTATGTGTTATAGATGAGATATCGGTCCAGGATTCTCACCGTCTCATGGAAGCTCAAGTGGTCGAGCGGTGACGCACCGCTTACAAACACTTCCGCAAGGCACCGGCGTGGAACCCGGCCTGGTCAAACCATGAGACGTGGAGGAAATTGGGAAATGGGGGAAAGGGAAACTCGGGACTTGGGGGAGGGAGAAGTGGGAATTCTTTTTTTGCCGTTTATTATGTTAGAGAAATTGTTCTGTTTCTTCTCTGCGAGAAATCTTCGTTTGTTCGCCCTGTTGAGGTTGTGATGTGTTTCGAGATCTCTGGGGATTGTCCTGGCTTGAGGCGAGGAAGGGAGCTTGGAGAGGTTATCGGTTCGAAACTGGGGCAGGACTTTCCCCCCTCCTTTTGTACTCGCCCAGTCTACAGACGAGAGCACAAGCATAATCACAAAGTAAGAAGAAGAAAAGACCAAAGTTATTTAAACAGCCAATCGATACGTCATTCGTAATCGAATATAGCTCCAAATATTCAATTCATCGATATCCGATCCATTTTAGATCCAGATAGCCAAAAAAGTTATATCTCAAAAAATCGCAATCCATGGCAAAGCGACAATCCTGCCGCGCCAAGACAAGAAAGGTACGAGTTTGTTCAACCGCCCCGGCCAGAGTATCTTTCCGGAATCTGGGTTGGTTGGATGGGCCACAGTATCGTGGGGACCCATCAAGCAGGGAGAGGAGGGGAATGCATATTCAGCCCCCAAGAGGGATTGGAGAGGAATCCCTTAGGCACTGCCAGCAGAAGCAGCAGCCTCCCTCTCCAAAAGCACATCAACAATGCCCCCCTCATTCCCCTCCTCCCTAATCTCCCTACTAATATCCTCAATACCAAGCTGTCCATCCGTCCAAAGCGGCTCAACAGCAGGGCTTCCCTTCTCGCCCACGCCAATGAACCCGCCCTCGGCCGCCCAGTCCGAGGTACGCTTAATACCAAGCCTAGTCCAAATCTCATCGAGAGCGACGACGAGATCCTCCCTCAGCTCCTTGGTATGCCCGGGCGTGGGGGTGACGCGGAGACGTTCCTGGCCGACGGGGACGGTGGGGTAGTTGATGGACTGGACGTAAATGTTATAATCCTGGAGCAACATGTCCGAAGCGCGCTTGGCGAGCTCCGCGTCGCCGACGAGGATGGGTACGATGTGCGACGGATTAGGAATGACGGGGATGTCGCGGGCCTCGAGGGCCTCCTTCACAGCCCGGGTATGAAGCTGCTGGAGCCGTCGGTCACCGCCGTAGCCCATCTGGTATTCGATGGAGGCCGTGGCGCCGGCCATGGTGGCAGGCGGGAGCGAGGTGGTGAAGATGAAGCCGGGGGCTAGAGAGCGGATCATGTCGACGAACTTGGAGCTGCCGGCGATGTAGCCTCCCACGCAGCCGTAGGCCTTTCCGAGAGTGGCGGTGATGATATCGATGCGGTCCATGATGGTGCCCTCCCACTGGCCGCGCTTATGGGCTTCGAAGTCGAGGTGCTCGGCGACGCCGGCGCCGTGCGGCCCGTACATGCCGACGGCATGAACTTCATCCAAAAAGGTGATGGCGCCGTACTTGTCAGCGAGGTCGCAGATGGCTTCGATGGGGCCGATCGAGCCGCACATGCTGTAAACGGACTCGAAGGCGATAATCTTAGGGACGTGCAGGGGCAGAGAGGCGAGTTTGGCCTCGAGATCCTGCACATCGTTGTGCTTGAACACAATCTTCTTGGTTCCCGAATGTCGGATGCCCTGAATCATCGACGCGTGATTCAAGCTGTCCGACAGAATCACGCAGTCGGGCAATTTGCTCCCGAGCGTGGCGAGAGTCGCGTCGTTGGCGACGTAGCACGAGCTGAAAACGAGAGCCGCCTCCTTGGCGTGCAGACGGGCGAGCGTAGCCTCGAGCTCGACGGCGTGCCTGTTGTGGCCCGAGATGTTACGGGTGCCGCCGGCGCCGGCTCCGTACTCTTCGAGAGTCTGGTGCATCTTGTTGAGGACTTGGGGGTTGCGGCCCATGCCGAGGTAGTCGTTGGCGCACCATACCGTCACGCGCTCCTCCTTGCTCGACATGTGGGCGCGGGGGAACTCCTTGGCCAGGCGGTTGATGTTGTTGAAGTAGCGGTACGACTTGTCCTTGTGCTTCTTCTCCAACTCGTTCGTGTAGAAGGCCTCGTAGTCGAAGCGGCCCGGAGAATCGGCGCTCGGAGCCGGGGTGGCGTTGCGACCGGGGTACAGGGACGGAGGGAGGGGTTCACCTGCAGACGGGGTAAGTTAGCATCAGCCATTGAATCATGGTTACAACGTCGAGCATCGTCGGGAAAGTTTCTTGGTAATCGCCAAAAGCAGGTCAAGTTTCCTGTGCAGAAGAAACAAAAATTGTGACACCATCTTGATGGGGTGACAAAATACAATGGCCCATGAAAACACCACTAGTTGAACCGCTAACCAAGGAAAGAAAAACTCACCCTGCTGACGGTCAAACAGAGAATCCTCAAGACGAGCACCCTCAGGCCGACTAGTATGAATACCAGCCCGGCCAACCTTGGCAGCCGAATTAAAAGCCCTCAGCCCAGCAACGGCCGAGCGCTTAGCCATGTCGGCGCGGCCATAGTGAGCGGATCGCACAGCAATGGCCTTGCCCATGATGGGGCACCGGTTGGCCAGAAGCTGCAGCTTCGACATGGTGCCACCGCAGGGGGACTGAGCGGCCTGGGGACGCACAGCCGTCGAGAGGGCCCTCAAGGTCGCGGGGGACGACTTCTTGAGGAAGGGGCACATGGCCTTGGACTGCCGCAAGACGGAATCCATGGCGAATTGATTTCGACCGAAAAAAAAAGTGGAAGCAAAAAAAATTTCGACTTGGGTGTCACAGAGGCGAAACTCGGAACTTGGGGGGTGGTTTGATTCCCAATTGGCACAATGGTCAATGGTCAATGGATTGCACTGGTTCAGACAAATCCTGGGGATTTGGCTTTATAGAGCAAAAAAAGAAAAGGAGGTGCGGCAGGGAAGAAAGGAGGGGGGGATGAGAAGAGGAAGAAGTTAGAAAAAAAATAAACGAGGAAGGAAATCCAAGAAAGGGTTCAGATTGAATCGGCGGCCAAAAAAATTACTGTGAGTAGAAGGTCAAAGAATGACAGGAAAATATTACACTAACACCGCAAAGATGGTTTCAAATGCGGCGAAAGGCCATCATCCCATTCGGCAATGGCTCTTCCACCAACTTCGACTCCACTGGGCTCCATTGGCTCCATTGTGATGTACAAACGAGTCGTAGCGTGCGAGGTTAGTGCAGCCCGCCAGCCCAGCGGTGACTCTTCACTATTGGCTGGCCAGTTTCGAGCCGTTGACCATTGACCGCCGCGGTTTTGTAATCGCCGACTTGAATTAGATTCATCAATGATGTAGCGGATTGAGTAATAGTTGTCGTTGGTTGTCGTGTACTTGCAGACGTCTGTTGACAGAAGACAGGACCGACACTATGCGCAATTACACAGGTACTTGGACCTCAATCAATGCCTCGTTACGGTAAAGTACAAGCTGTACCGCTGCCACGCCTCGACTGTGTTGCCAGTGCCTTCCACGCCTGTGCCCTCTTTGCCAACATCGAAGTGTCCAAGTACTCAAGTATTACTGTGGGGTCCGGTAGCGGACACAGTGCCTGCAGGAAGAGTCATCCAATCGATCCACCCAAGATACAATTGAAGTCATCATTGATGGTGAACACGGCTGGACAGACTCTCAAACTTCATACCTGCGTCTGGTGCCACACACTTCGTACCTCGCAGGTACCCGTCCCTCACTCAAACAATTCTGCACCAGACGCAAACAATATTATCTGGATTACTTCCCACGCAGCGGAAAATTCACCAGATGGATGGATGGTGGGGAGAGGAGGGGGAGGGGAGGGGCAAAATTCCAACCAGTCGCCTAGCTCGCAATCGTCAGCAGATCGAGATTCAATTTTGATCCCGGACCTCTCCGCTAAGAATGCACTATACACTACCCCAGTGCCCCTTGAACCCCTGCTTGCCAAGGGCCTGGGCACATGGGCCTCAACTGCTTCGAAATGCTTGTAAATTGAGCATTTATTGCAAGAAGCGGGTTATAGAAAAGTGTCAGATCTAAGAGGAGCCTGCTAGAATCTACGAAACTTGCCGTCCCTACTCATCCGTAGTAAGAGCACCTTGAGGAAACCATCAATTGATCCTTCGTACCTCGTGGGATGACCGACCCAGGCTAACTTGGTGAGGAAACTGCTCTCACGTATGTACTGAGTCGTGTACTCCTTACCTGCAGGTCTGGACTCCAGAGCTGATGGTGCCAGTCGGATAGCGGCGTGCCGAGTCAATTCCGCCCCAAGTACGAAGTAGTACACAGGTAGTGCAGAAAACCTAGTGTAAATCCAGCCCAGAAATAAAGTCCCCAGCATTAGCTAAACCAAGTGCAACAAGGGGGGGTCTTGGAGAACCCGAAAGCCGCCGTTCCGTTCGGAACCCTGCTCAGCTAGACGGCTAAGAAGTGCTGATGACTCCCTCCGCGGAGATGACCTCGTTCCCACGTCCGTCCCGGCCGAAAACCCTGGACAACCCCGACCACTCATCTCACGTTCTCACTTCCATCGAATCCAAATGGCACATATCATGGTGGGGTTTAGAACTTCTTCTGCTGCGGCTTTTATGCAGGAAACTTCGTACTCCTGTATTCTGGTCCGATCTTTCATCTCCTTATGGGGCTCGACTTGTGGCTTCGCCTAGCACACTCTGGGTTCGTGGGATGTGGGCTTCGGAGCTCTGAGCTCAACGTTTAATGTGGTCTTCTCCAGGCAAATCCACTGGGAGCAGGTTCTCAACCATTTCCTCTCACCGAAAAGAGAAAAAAAAAAAGGAAGGAAAAAAGCGTCCATACAATACACACATGGTTCTGCGTCACCACTGCTCGGAGAATCAATTGGGCTTGGTGTTGTTCTTTATCATAAAAGCTCACACTTCATAAAACACAGAATACATTATCCTTCTTCCTGACGCCAAACAGAATTTGAGGGTATCAATGAAACCGAAATCAAATTTTCCCTCTCTTTATAACCTGCGTAACGCCTCCTCTACCATCAAATCACTCCATTGAGTGCTAGAGAAATGAAAAGGAAAACATAGCTTAATCAAACATGACCCTGACAAGCCTCTAAACCCAAACCCATTTTCCTTGTCCTTGGAACGCCAGATTGATGCAAACCGACATAACGTTATCATGTCGTCATATCTCATGGTGAAGAAAAGAGAGAAAAAGAACAGATGAATGAGGCTGAGAAAGAAAATGAAAAAGGACAAGAAAGGAAAGAAAAGTACAAAGAAAAGGGGGAAAAAAAAAAAAAGTTCGGTGACAGGCACCACGTCCAACAAGATGCTAAGAAACAAAGCCAACACTATAACGCTTCGTGTTCATGCGCCTTCCGGGACGGTGTAGATGTTGGTATCGGTGTCGCACGGGCCGAAACGAACGAGGACTCTCGAGAACTGTTGCGTCTTTGAATCGCGTCATTCGCCCACCGCGGCAAGGGCTGCTGTTGCCGGCGCTGTTGAGGTTGATGTCGAACAACTTGAGGTTGCGGTTGCGATGGCTGCTGCCGTTGTTGCTGCCTCCGTCTCCTCCGAAGATCGGCAATCTCCCGCAGCGCAATCTCGTCCTCGCTTCGTCGTGGACTCGCGTTTTCGGCGTCGTTTTTCCCTTCGAGACGTTCGCGATTCCGTCGACTCAGATACGAGGACAAATGCTAATCGACAACGAGTACTTGTGTTTAGTGACATCGTGGCCCTATAATGGAGTAGGGGACAGCAGAGATGAAAGGAGAAAGAGATTGGTGAAAAGGAAATCGACAAAGAGCGTGTGAATTGTAGTTAGAGGATAGGAGGAGTGAATTGTGGTTGCATGAGAGGATGAGAGGGGTGGATTGTTGTTGGATAGGAGGGAGTTACCACTCCCAAAAAAGCAGACTGCTGCTCTGGGCTTCCGCCCGTTTTCAGAGACGACTGCGCCTCTAGGATTTGTGTCCGTTGTTCTGGGGTCCCTGAGTGCCAGAACCCAGCGTGTTAGTATGGGGGGGTCTTACTTGCGGATCCATTTCCCTCATGGTCATGCTGGGCTGTTGTCCTTCACGCGAAGAAGTATGCTGTGCGCCAGTTGTATTTCCAACCGTGGATCCCACTCGGTCATTGCCTTGTCTCAATAATTCATGGATGGGGGGGAACGGGTCCGGCGACGGGAGGTGGACAGCGGGGCCCTGAGGGAGCATGGGGGGCAAAATAGTCTGTGGCTGAGCCGGCGGGGGTTGAGTAGCCGGGCGCTCAGATGCACGCTCTGCCACTGCACGCTCTGCCCGTTGATGATCGAAAATAAACTGAAGAGCTTGGAACGTCGGTAAGGGCTTGTCCAAAATTCCCCGGCCTAGTTGATGATGAGGCACCGAGCTGTGGATTGCATCATGCTGAACAAGTTTAGCGTAAGCCTCTTTCGGGTGCATTATTGATGTTGGTGAATCCCCGCGACGCTGCGTGTTTCCCACGGGCTGAGGAGGCATTGGCTGGCCTCCACTGCTGGATGGCGGCATAGGTCTCATCGACGTAGACTGAGCTTGGTGGCTATACAGGTGAGAGGTGCCCACGGGCTTCGAAGGTGTAGGTTGACCTCGGCCGCTATGGTACGCCTTCGGCGTGGCTCCCACCGGCGTAGACTGAGCTTGATGGTACGAGTGGGGGTTGCCCATAGACTTCGAAGCTGCAGGCTGGCCTCGGCTGTTAGACGGCGGCACAGCTCCCATCGGCGTAGGCTGAGCCTGATTGTTATATGACTGTGTGGCACCCAGGGGCTGGAATGTCATAGCTTGACCTCGGCTGTTTGACGGCGGCGTGGTTCCCGTCGACGTAGTCTGGGGTCCGTAGTTATGCGGCTGGGGGGTGCCCACCGACTGCGAGGGTGTAGGCTGACCTCGGTTCTGATACGACTGCGGCGTGGTTCCGGCTCGGGGAGGCTGACCTCGGTTGTACGGCTGGGCAGTGCCCACGGACATCGAACGTGTAGCTTGGCCTTGGTTGTGGTACGCCTGCGACGTCGTTCCCACCGGCTGGGGTGTCATCGGTTGGGGTCGGACATTCTGCGGTTGCATGATCGGTGGAGCTGTGCTCGACTTCTGCATGTTCGAGTTCGTGATGCTGTTCTGGGCAGGCTGCTCCCTCTGTGGGGGGGCGATCTCGTTGATGCGCATCTGCGACGCCGGATCCATCTGAAATTGCTGACCGTTGTTTGCCTGCGCGGTCCGAGAGCCCATGCTTGGCTGTTGTTGAGCCCCTACCCTTCCTCCCGTGGGTGCTGATCCGTCACCACCACCGCCGCTCTCAGTCTCAGTATTGGAGGTCTGTTTCCCCGTTCGTCGTTTGGTTGCCAGGCTGACGAGCCTCTCCACCTCTTCTAGATCATCCTTGGTAAGTTCGATATTCTCGGGGTCCTCCGCCTCGAAGGTGTCGGTCGGGACGACTGATAAGATCCCCCGGCTAATCTCTTGGTCGTTCAGGATTCGGTCAAGGACCCGATCGGTGCCGACGAGGGCTTGGGCCTGCGATTCTGGCAGGGGTATATTCGAGTCCTCGTTCCAGACTCGCCTCACCCATTGCGCCACAGACGATGCGGAATACGCCTGGATATTGTCTTTGTTATCAACTACGCGTTGCGCAAGCTGATTTTTGAAGACCATACGTCCATGCAGCTTCGCTTCATGAGTTCCCCACACGACGAACCAATAAACGAAGACGGGCTTAGTCTGTCCGATGCGATAAGCGCGTCCGATAGCTTGCTGTTCGTGCGCGGGATTGTGTTCGAAGTCGAGCATGACCACTCGGTTAGCTCCGTAGATGTTAAGACCGACGCCTCCTGCTCTGGTTGAGATGAGGAAAATTTCAACCGAGTTAGCTGAACTGTTAAAGTCCTTGATCAAAGACGTCCGCGTGCCGACTGGCGTGTCGCCGTCCAGTCGCATCGAACGCCGCCCCTGCTGCCGGCACAGCTCTTCGACAAAATCAAGAACCTTGATTCTTCGTGAGAAAATGAGCACCTTGTCCCCCGCAGCTCGGCTCTCGTCAAGGATGGCCATTAGGTGCCTGAAGCGCCAGGAGAGATCGGGTCTGTTAGTGTCCGCTTCCGAAGCCGCTAAGGCAATCAACCTTTCTGAGATACTCCTCGGCAATGCCACCGCAGCTTCCGTCCCCCGATTCCTGGTTGTTTCGGGGGCCTCATCCTCCGTTGGTGGGTTGCTATCCACACCTTGGTCGGCAAGCACATCCCTGACCTTCTGGAGAAAGCACCTCGGATGCGCGCAAATCAAGGAGAGGTGTCCCAGAGCTCCCCAGGCGCATATCTTGAGGAGGCCCGTCTCCTGAAGTTCCCGAACATACTGATCGTACAGGCTTCGTTGGAAAGGGGTGGGGGGTACGAAGATCACGAACTCCATCTTGCGAGGCAACTCGTCCTTCAGGACAGTGATATCGAGGCGATGCACTTTTGGAGAGATATTCTCCCTGAGGGCACGAAGTCTGATACGCGCTGTCCTCTTTTCCCTATCACCTGAATCCTTCCAGAGGCCCGTCTCGATCGGCCGAGTGTACACATCTGCAAATTCGGAAGACGGTCCCATGTAGCCCGGGGCCGCCCAATCCACCATGGAATAGTACTCCGAAACGCTATTTGCCAGAGGAGAGCCTGTCAGTGCAATCCTCGCCCGGGTCACGAACGGGATGCAGGCTTTCCGTAGCTGTGATTGGAGGTTCTTTATCATGTGTGCCTCGTCGGCAACTACGATAGCGGCACGCTTGTGGATGATCTCCATTAGGTCTTTCGAGTTCTTCATAAATGCGGTGAAGAGCTGATATCCGAGAATCAAGATACCACCGCCCGACGCCCATCTCTCGACGGTATTCTTGCGGAACATGCGGCTCTCTGCCGTGGAACCGTTGGAGCTGCCGCCGGTAACGATGTACACGTCGCCGAGGGCTTTGTCGGTGTCCCAAAGCAGGAATTCATCTCGCCAATTCGGAGCAAGCGAAGGAGGACATAGAACCACCGTTCGGGACTGTCGGAGATCATGGGGGATCTGAGAGCGGACGGTGGGATCGGGGGAGTTAGACGAAGTGACGATGCATAAAAGAAGAGTAATAACCTGCATCGTCTTGCCTAGACCCATGGCGTGCGCTATGAGGCACCCATGACGGCTGTCAGGGGCAACAACGATTTGGTTCCACAAAAACCTAACTCCGTCGATCTGATGATCCTTGATCAGCCTCGCTGGTGTGCCGGGAATGTATATGAAGCCCTCAGCATCTTCTTTAGCCTCGTTAACAATGAGGCGAGATTGGTCCGTTGCCATTGGTGTCAATGTTGATAGTGTTGAGCGGAGTTCCTGTCGCCGCTTCTCCAGCTTTGCGGCCCGTTCCGTCTCTAACTCTCGCATCCTCATCGCTTGAGCGTCCATGGCAACTTCCTGCTGGGCGCTTTCGCCCTGCCCGCCCGGCATATTGACAAGTCTTGGAAATAGTGGGACGACTCGGAGCAGGATGGCGTGAAATGTGGCAATCATATCCCTCTTTCCGCTGACTTCGCCGGGGTTCTTACGTGCCTGGTCAAGTCGGTACGCGGCGAAGGACGACATCTCATACCAGTTGATGAAAAGCCTCGTCATGAGGCCCGGTAGGGTTTTGACGGCTACCGTATACTTGAGGCCTTCGGCTATGGTCTTGTCCCAAAAGTCGTTTAGGTCAACCTTGGACGTTTCAGCCAGCTCGTGCAGCTTGTTACGCGTGACAGTAGGGAGCCTCCAAAGGCGGTTGATCAATAGACGATCATTGTCGGTGAGCACCATATCGGGGGGGATGCTGTCCCAAAAAGACGTCGGGAGTGCAGTTAACCCGGTTCTGCTTGCACTCGTGTCGTCTATCTCAGGATGTGGGTCATTGTCCAGTAGTTCCGAGATACCTGGGAAATCGGAAGATGATGGCGACGGCAGGTCACTATCCGAACTGTCGACCGTCAGGTCAATAACCTCGGCGGCGTTCGAAGCTTGACTGTCTACGTCCATGGGTTCCGGAGCTTCCCCATTGCCCGGGGCTGACGGTGCATCATCTCCACTCATATCCATGGGCTCGGAGAGGGGCGTAGTTATAGCAGCATCTTTGTGCCTATCGCCAAGACTTATCCTGGCGGTATCGTCTTCCATCTCCCGAGTGGCTTCTCTCAAGTCCCGCATCGGGGTTCTGGTGTCATCGTCAATAAAGTTACTCAAGGGTTCTTCCTCATCGCTGGTCAAAATTTCCTCATCGCTCTGGCTCGGGCGAGGGAGGGGGCGGGGTTTGTTGCGCTTTGGACGGACGAGGAGCTCGGGGCGTTGCTCAGGCTCGGGGCCAGCGAGGATGTCTAGGATACACACAGCTTCTTCCCTATCCTCGACAGATTGTTCAAGAGACAACGCCTGGCGGCGAAGCGCGCTCTCCGAGGTCCAACCCACGTCGGTGAGCTCTTGGCGCAGCACGGCGATGCGGGCGTCAATCTGCGCAAGCCTAGCCTGAGTGGGGTTAAGCTGAGAATTGGGGGAGCGATGCTCCTTCTTCCAAATGTTATAAGCCTTTTTCATCAGTCGATCGAGCTTTCGTGCCTTCCACAACGTAGCAAACTCGGAAATGGCCTCGTCAATAATTTTATCAACCAACTCCCGGGGAAGTTGCCGAGCCGCTGCACGCTCACGCTCGGCGTTCTCCTCCTCCATCTCGCGTAGGGTCTGGGGATCCCAGTCTTCGTCCCCGTCTTCCTCTCCGTAGGGAGCGAGGACCGGGTCACTTCGAGTTCCGGAGACCTCGTCTTGCTGAACGCCACTCAGGCGTAGAACTGTCGAAAGGAATGAATCTGGGTCCGGGGGTTGGATGCACGTCCTTGCCAGTTTCTTGAGTCCTCGCGGATGCGGACGGAGGAGTGCTCGCATGGATCGGTTCATGCGTCGGGAATGGGCAACAATCGGTTTGACTCGAATGTTGGAGAAATTGTCTTCGATTTCGAGTCCATCGGTGGGTTGGCCTAGCGCATCTTCCCATCTGACGCGTTTCGACCCGAGGAAAAGCACTTCTTGGCGCTTCGAGGTTCCATCTGTTGGATCCGTAAAAGTGAGAGTGTTAGGGTCTAGACTGAACCCATCTACTTCATCGGGGAGATTAAACGCCTCCTGACGGACTATAGCAGACGGGGACGCGATGGTCGGCGCTAGTCTCCTCTTTTTCCGGGGGGCTTCAAGGGGCTCTTCTTCGGCCGTTTCAATCGATGGAATGGGCAAGTCCATACAAGCAGAAGCGGCTTCGAAGGAGCGCTTGGTCCCTGTTACTGGGGGGAGTCCTCGGTGACCGGCAGAGGAACTGCCGACACCAGTGACGTTGGTCTCTTGAGACGAGGCGGTTTTCGGGGGTAGGTGTTCGGACGTTTCGTGCTTGAGAGGGGGAGAAACAGAGGGGTCAAGGATGCGGCGAAATCCAGACAGACTGAGGTGTGGTCCTAGAGGACGGGGGACGGGTTGAGGGACGGGCGTTTGACGAAGCATGGCTTCATGCAGGGAGGGATTGGCGTCACCTCTCTGAGAAACTTCCTGAGAGTTGGTAGACGGCAAACCACTACTACTTGCCTGCGTCCCCTTAGAAGAAGGGGGTTGCTGAGCAGCTCCGGGGACGTCTCCCCACTTCTCCCATTCTTGGTAGCGATGACTTCGTTCTTTCAGGGATTTGATCACACGAAACACACGGCTCCGTTGCTGGAAACTACTGCCAACGAGCCCCACAACAAGCTCATCGAGAATATGGCCCTCAGCAGTGAGAAGCAGTTCTCCATTCACATCATGCTCTTTCAAGTTTGAGGCAAGTGTCTCAAAGGACAGATTACGGCCCTGATGGTTCTTGTCGAACCAGCCACGGTCTGTACTGCAGAACTCTTTAATCACGCGTGGTACATCCCAATACCAGGGATCATCCTGGCTCCCCTCCATGAGGGGGTCCATCTTGGATGGTGGTGGAAGAGGACCTAGATGACACAGAAAGTCAGTATGGCTAGAATATAAAGAGGGAAAAGACCATTGTCTCTGCCACAGGCCCGGGGACAATAATAAAGCGGGTCTAAAAGGCTTGACAATTGAAGGCTATAGAGCGAAGGAAGGGGAGGGCAGGGCAGTTCTACCAAAGACCCAAAGGGCCCAGCCACCCAGAGAACAATCAGAAAAAAACACTTACCTTGATCTCAAGATCTTAAAGGATGCAAGCATGTAGTTGCAGAGCTTGTATCATCAACAGTCAGTGGGAATGATGATGGGCGCGAGTGTGAATGATGATGGGCTCGAGAATGTTGATTGTGGGAGAATGGGAGGGATGCGGAGAAGGCGAAGGAGAATTTTAAAGTGGGAGAGTAGGGCACGGCACAGCAGAGGATAAACAACATTCGAACTGGAACAAGGAAAAACTCATAGGAGGGGAGAATGCAGAAGGAAGGAACTCTCGTCAGGTTCAATTCAGAGTCATCGAGTCATGTAGTTGGGGCTTAGGGTTGCAACTGCCAGTCGGAGCTTAAGAGGACTGGAGGTTGGATTGCCTCGAGCGATTTCAACTTGTTATATAAAACGAGTGAGGGAGAGTTCGGACTCGAGAGTAGAAAGAACGAGTCGTACATGGATATTATGCCATCTACCCAACATACGACTGGAGAAGAAGAGAGAACGAGAGAATGGGAGAAGAGATGATATTGAGAGAAAAATAGTAACGAGCGAATTGGTGATGCGGCACGGCGAGATGAAGTTGTGAGGTCGTGGATGAGTTGAGAGAAGACGCGCGGAAGGAGCGTAGTCACGTGCTAATTTGAGACGGTCGACGTGGAATGTGGAGCAATGATTGATGTTGGATCGAATTTGTAAAATGTGCCTCGTTCATGTGCAACTGCAAATTGTGCAGTTATAGTGAACGAACTGGAGCTATGGACTGAGGTAAATGGTCTTAAATAGAAGTCGAGGTGGCGGAGTATTTGGGTATTTGGGTATTTGGTGTTGGTTGGACATGTTGGAAGAGACCAAGAATTGACGTTGGTTAGGACAGGGATACGGAGGGAGCCTCTTCGAGGAAACCAAACGGGCCTCAAAGTACTTAATCGACATTGATCTAGTGGTGCATGGAGAGATGGATATCTCAGATATAGGTATATAGATAGGGACTGATGTCTTGAGGTTATGCCCAAACTTCAATGTTCCATGTTCCATGTTCCGCCGTGGTACACTTCACACAAACGAATTGAAGTCTTCCTCAATCGTTCACGTTTGCACAAACAGCCACTATTTGATCCCGAGGTCAGTCTCTCGCCCCGCCGCTCCCTCCAGCGGGTGCATGAAGAAACAATTGAGCCAACGGCCAAAGGCACTCACCCTGAACCCTGTTTGCATCAACTGTGAGGGACAAGGACAAGCCTAAGGAGCATCATTGGTACTCGAGAAAATCACCAAGCATGACAATATTGATCAGTCTATCAAGGTTCCCATGGAAGACATTGACCTTGACTTTATGAGACTGCCGCCGCCGCTGTCCGCCCCGCTTAAGGCAGCTTGAACTCAATTGATGCTCAATTGTTGCAGCGTTGAAATCTGCCCCTCATTCTCGCTTGTACTAAATCTTGCCTAAACCCGCCGCTTTATAATCAATTGAACAATTGAGCGGCATTCTCACGATCGCTTGTCGCTGGACTTCAAGCTTTCCCTCCTGCATCAGAGCCAAATCTTCGATTCCAACGTGCCAAAGTAGACCAGAGTGGCAGTTTGAGACATCTCGTAGCAAACTTCAAACGCCAAATCCTCCTGCAACCCTCCATTTCTGCTTCTAGGGAGAGCGATTTTAACAGGTTCACGCACGCCACACCCCTCTACCCCTCCACCATCATGGTATCCTCCATCCCCTCCGGCCTCTCGCAGGACGAACGGCACCATCTCGTCCAGGTCGTCAAGGACTGGGCCGCCGCAAACGGTCTCGCCATCCGGCCGCCTCCAACGGTCGTTTCGCAAGAGGTCGACCCCGAGGGCGTGCTGGCCATTCATGCACCTGTGACTTTGTTTCCCAGCAAGTTCCCGCGATCCTGCTTCGAGCAGGCGAGGTTGGTTCAGAAGGCCTACAACGAGTTGTATGCGAGGGTGAGTAGGGATGAGGAGTTCCTGGGCCAATTGGTGAGAGAGTAGGTTTTTTTCTCTTTTCTTTTTTTTTCCATTTTCTTTCTCTTTCTTCACAGCCACTGTGGCCGCCTGGTTGCCCCTCTGTACTATTTTTATCATTTCGGCGGCTGACCAGACACGATAGGCTGGTTGATGTGGACGACTTTGTCGCAAACCTTTGGAGAGTCCACCAGAGAGTCAAGGAGGAAGGCTATGTACATGAATTATCGCTCGGCCTCTTCAGGTCCGATTACATGGTCCACGAGGACCAGAATGGTCTCCAAGTGAAACAAGTAGAGTTCAACACCATCGCCTCATCGTTTGGCGGCCTCTCGACCCAGACCTCCCTACTTCACAGGTTTCTGGCCGCCACCGAGTACCCACGTCTCCAAGCCCGCGTGAAGGACTCGAACGTTCCAAAGAGCGAGAGCGCGGCCCTTCTTGCCCGTGGCATCGCGACTGCCTTTGAGGAATACGATACCGCGCTCTCCCGTGGAGCTGAACGCCCCAGATGTGTTCTCTTTATTGTTCAAGACGGCGAGCGCAACATCTTTGACCAACGCCACCTTGAGTACAACTTATCCGGCCAGGACCCTCCCATTCCCGTCTACCGCCTTCCCTTCTCGGAGATCCTCCAGCACACGCGTATTGCTGACGGGCCGCGGAGAGAACTCATTTATACCCTGCCCTGGAGTCGCGAGTGGGCCAAACCCGCGGAGTATGAGGTCGCCGTCGTTTACTATCGATCGGGTTACGGTCCGGGAGACTACGCGTCGCCGGAGTCTTGGGAAGCGAGATACCACGTCGAGCGCTCCGCCGCCATCAAGTGTCCCACCATCCTCACGCAGCTGGCCGGTATGAAAAAGGTCCAGCAGGTATTAGCGACCCCCGTCCACGCTCGATTCACCCAAGGCCAGCCCGAGTTCAAACCCCTACTGGACACTTTCACCAACATCTACCCCATGGACACTTCACCCGCCGGATTAGAGGCGCGCCGAAAGGCCACCGACCCCGAGCTATGCAAGTCCTTCGTTCTAAAGCCCCAGCGCGAAGGCGGAGGCAACAACTTCTACCGTACGGCCATTCCCGAGTACCTCAAGACGATACCCGAGGATCACTGGAACTCGTACATCCTCATGGAGCTGATCACGCCGCCGCCGGCGACAAACATCATTCTCCGCAACGGCAAGCTCGAGGAGGGCGGTATCATCTCGGAACTTGGCATCTATGGAACCTGTCTCTGGAATAACGACGATGTCCTGCACAACGAGGAGGCAGGGTACCTGCTGAGGACGAAGGGCGATAAGAGCGAGGAAGGAGGCGTCGCAGCTGGATACGGCTGTATGGATAGCTGCAATCTAGTGGACTAAGCTCAGCTTGTTCCAAAGACCCACAAAAATAATAGAACAGAAAAAAAAGACAGCAAGAAGAAAAGCTCAGAAGCTCCTCGAGGAAAATAAGTGGAGAGCTCTCCTGTGTTTGCTAGAAAATTGGTATTCCATTTCCATTGGTATAGATATCATTCATATTGTACACGGGACGCCTAATTAGACCCCTAGAGCCATATCGAATCGCACGATACAAACAAACATAAAAAATCTAGCGAGCGGAGACGTAGCCGAGCCTATCAAGCAAAGTGATGGGGGAAAGAGAAGCACATTGGGAAGTCTTGAAGCAAAAAGAGTGTGTTTACTCGTGGGTAGCCTCGGTGTTGGGGCGCTTGATGATATCTATGCTGCCTGTTCGGTTGTTAGTAAATGCGCATTCTAAAATTCAAACTCGCGATGGAAAAAGGGGGATGAAAACGGGGGATAAAAACGTACGCTGGATGATGTTGAGCGAGGTCCGAGTCTTGCCCTCAGCATCCTGGTAAGTGCTAACACTAGCATCACCCTCGACGTAAACAGTAGAGCTATACACAACCCCATCGTTAGCCTTAAGAATTCTCCAAAAAATCTCCATCCCCAGATCAAACGGGGACCTTACCCCTTGGGAATGCTCAACAAAAAGTCACGCTGCTTCTCATTCCCCTCAGGAATAAACTTCGTAACGCGGAACCAGCTAGTATGGCGGTTGTCCTTGGGACCCGTCGAACTAGCAATCGAGTACTTGATGACCTCGTGGCCGGTGCTGGTGGGCTGCAGCTCGGGCGAGTCTCCGAGGTTGCCGAGGAGGGTGATGCGCGCGACGGATCGGGGAGAGGAGGTGCTGAAGGCGCGGAGGGCGGCCGGGGCGAAGGCGGCGCGACGGGCGAGGAAGGAAGACATCTTTGTTTTTTTTTTTGTTTGTTTCGCGTGGGAATTGGGCGATTGATTTCGGTTGTTGTTGAGGGGGGATGAGATTTGGGAGTTGAGGAGTCTTGGGCGGCTGGTGATGGTTTTGTTGGATGGAGGAAATTGAAGCACGATTTTCTAAGACGGGCACGTACGCGATGCTCCTTCTCATCAACCTGAGGGGAAAGGCCAGACGCGAAAGATTGCGAGTTTATGCGGGTGGTCCGTGCTGGGAGAAATGTATCTAATTAAGCAGTACTTTCGATGCTAATAATAACCCCGTTTGTTTCATCATTTACAGAGTAATTCACAGGTAGAGATTACCATTTATCAGAAGTCGAGCATGAACATGGAGAGAACCCTCGGAGTGTAAGAGTTTAATTCTCCCATACACATCACTGGCCATATATCTTCATCTATCGTGACGGGACGGAAATGAGATAGACCCTTGGAGAGGCCTTCTAATGGACTCGGATCGATATCCGTGAACATCTTCACTATTCGAGAGTCGAACACAACTATGAATAGGGAGAGGAACTCTCCTCCCTTGGCATCCACAGGGCTTCAATAAAAACTACCAGAAATTCTACTGATATCTGGGTGAAAAATGGGTCCTCGGACATGCTCACGAGATGCTAGGCCCGGGAAGACTTCCACCCCATCCAATTCTTTCTACGTTGGCCACTCACTTAGACCTGCGTTCGTATCCCCAGCCTCGTCACGGTTATGTCAGTGCCGAAGGCAAGTTCGAGCAAAGGAAGGTCCATGACCGTCTCAATTAGGAGGTGGTAGAGTGCACTTTTTAAACAGGGATAGATGTTGTGCTTGCCCGATGCAGGAGACAAACCTAGCCACCCAGCTGCGTTCTGTCGCCTTTTGCCTAACTTGGCCGACCGCATCTCCAATCGGCGGATCCTACATAGCCGCTGTCATCTTCAGACCTGCATCTGGTGGCGCTGTCTTGAACGATTCCGCAGTTGAATCAAGGCCAACATGCGGCCGATGCAACCGAGTCGATGTTACTACTTCGTAATTCGTCCAAAGCTCAGCACACTCCAGATCTTTCCACTTTCCCCAGCAAACATACGCGTAAAGTCTTCCTCTTTCGGCCGTTGACGCGGATATTGAGCGCCACCCATGAGGCTGAGGGAACTGTTTTCTATCCTGAACAGGGTGGATTAGCGTTACCAGGAACGCCGCACCGGCTTTTGGCATCCGGCAGTTGATCATCAGTGTGTGGGAGGCGAATTTTCTCTTCACTTCATATCTTTTACGGCGAAACGTCTCAGCCATAGAGTAGAACCACATGCTGTCATGACTTGAAGAGCAAACACTACACAAGTCTCATCCAGTAACGTCGACTGTGAACGCAACTTTGTCTCCCGTCATTCGCAGCGCATGCATTGCAGATATCACTCATTGATTGGATACGGTACATCGAAACCCACCCTGCGAAGTCATGGTATTGATGGTGGGCTCGAGGTTTGCCGTTCTCGAGGTTTGTATCATTGCATAGACTAATCCTCCAGGTTTGGCCAGTCCGAACTCATTCTTGCAGAGGCGTGTGCCTTGAGTTGCCTCGCAGTGTTTGCAAAATTGATTTCTTCACCCGCGGGAGCCGACCGAGCGCGTGAAAGTTGGAACGTATTATCTTGCTTCACATAACATCACCTTGGCTGAATAATCCACGACTGTGTGGGACAAACATATGGAAAAGGACGGGGGGGAAGATGAAGAGACTGCATAAACCCAACCTAACTTGGCCAGGGGTGCGTATGGATTGAGAAAGGTATTGCCGGCTCAATCATACTAACAATCGCAGACTGGCCGAGAAGGTTGCGTCTCTTCGATGTTGGCCCTGCGTGAGGGGAGGTTTGCTTCATTCGAGGACTGTCGTTTGCCCTCCCGCCGCATACGAATCCGTTTCGCCCCCACACTCCCCTATGATAAGCAATGGGAATTGGCGTCGACATGTACGACCAAGCAGTGAGCCCAACATCGTACAGAGGGAGGTATCGAGCCCGAAAAGGGCCGCAGCGGGGACAACAAGACGACTCACTCCCCAACAATCGTGGGAGCCAGGTATTCCTTGGCACTATTTCCCAGACACTGATCGCCTCCTGGTCCCGATTACGCACAAGACTCCCGGTGACCTGTTCCTTGCAGATAAAGACAAGACCATGTCGCAGAAAGAGTAGGGGAGAAAAAATAACGACTGAAGATTTGCTTCGTGCGACCATGCAGGAGGCTTAGATAGGCAATGGAGAAAGGCCGTTCGTCGGTTGTGCTCAACGGGAGCATGCCGAGACAGCAAACTTAAGAGCGAATGGTCGTTAATGATGTGTCGAGTGTATGCGAGGATTAGGAACTCGCCCGTTCTGATAGGGGACCTTTTCGTCACTTTGGCCTCTTCTTTTGCTTTGCTCTTTTCGTTTGATCAAATTGATGCCAAAAAAACAAAAGCTGGGGAGAGAGAGATATGCTACGGTTCGTTTTCTCCAAGCAGCACTAAACATGGGGAGCCGCAGGATAGAGCCTTGTTTGTGCCAACCACGGTTCCCCTTCTGGCGTTGAGCAACATCCAACGGAGCGAGACTTGACCTAGACTGGTCAGAAGGGGGACACCGATCGAGTTGCCTCACATGAACGAAGCAGTTTACATCGATTTTGCCTTACCAGTCCGATGTTCGTTTCCGCCTTGTAACATCTTTTTGGGGACTTGTGTGAGAAAGCGAGGAGCACAATGCTTGCTTGCCCTGTCTCTCTCTGTCACATTTCGGTTTTCCGCTTCCTTTTTTGTTTTCTTTTGTCTTTCCGTTTCTTTCAAGTTTATATTCAGCTCGTTTCCTCTGATATCAGGGGACATGGGGAGGAGAACCTGGACAGGAGACTGGGGCAAACCTCTTATTCAAGACTCTTGCTTGCGCCACTCTCAATAGTTCATTTCCTCTCCCGTCTCAGTCCGGAGGTTAGGTCGGCGTGGAAGAGACAGGTTCATCTCTTCGTACCATTCATCGATGGGATTTGGTTATTGAAGATGAAATCGTCCTGCTCCATTTGGACGCGTTCAGTTTCCCTCGATTCAGATGAAAGTATATATGCACGAGGGTGCCAAACAGCTTCCTACCTGACTTGCTCGAAGCAAGACAGCAAAAAGTCTCTCTGAACCCTCCTCCCACGTCTTAACTGGAGCCTGCTCCCTCGACAGTAAGGGCAGGTCCCCATCCACAAGAGAAACAAGAGAAGCACGGCAACATACGTCTGCAAAAAGGCTGTAGACTTATCCACAATGGGCCCAGCCAACATCATCGACCTCAGCCAACCCAACCCCTCCTTCCCCGACTTCCACCCCCGCCATCCCACCGACCCAGCCCAAGTCACCGCCAACGTAGCCTGCCGCATCATCCTCGGCATCCTCGCCAACCTCAGCATCTGGGTGCCCCTCCGCATCCTCTACCGCCACGGCGAATTCGCCGCCGTGATCCTCATGTCCTCGACCATGCTCCTCAACATCCTCACCATCGTCAACGCCCTCATCTGGCGCAACGACGACACGAGCTCGTGGTGGCTCGGCTACGGCTACTGCGACGTGTTTCCTTACGTCTACAACCCCTTGCTCATGGTCTACAACACGAGCATCTTCGCCACCATGCGTCACCTCGCGGACAAGATTAGTCTTATGCGTGCCGACTCGCCCAGCGTGAGGGAGATGAGGAGGAGGAATCTGATTCAGGCGCTGATTATCTTTCCTGTGCCCGTTGTGCAGATGGCTTGGATGTATCCGCTTGCGCTGCATCGGTATGCTATTTTTGCGCTGACGGGGTGTACGTGGATGCCGTTTGGTTCATGGCCGTTGTTGGTGTTTGTTATTTTGCCGAGTCCGCTGTTTGCCCTCGGGACCGTCTATTATGGGAGTGAGTAACCGATCTGAGTAGATCCCAGGAGGAGGAAGAGGACGAAGAAGAAGTAGTTGCAGAGTTACTAACTCGGCCGTGTCATGATTTCCGTTTCCCTGAAAAGTCCTCACGTACGTCCGCTACAAACAAGTCGCAGCAACAACATCCTCCGCCCTCACAACCTCCAACAGCGCAGCCAGCAGCCGCGCCCGTCGCGCCAAACGCCGCCTCTACTTCATGACCGTCTGTATCCTGATCCCCTACTTCCCCGTCCAGCTCCTCTGGCTCGTGCACAACATCACGAACTTCACCCCGCTCACCAAGTACGACTTCCCCGCCCTCCAGGCCGGCGCCGTTGATGGCCTGCCCTGGAACACGATTCTCCTGATACCGACGAACGGGGTGGCCGTCGTGTCGCTGATCGATAGGTACATCGCCATCGTCACGGCCATCCCCATCTTCGTCTTCTTTGGGATGACCAAGGATGCCTTGAACATGTATCGGAGATACCTCCTTGCCGTGGGTCTGGGATGCGTCTTTCCGTGTTTGAGGGAGGAGTATGACCCGGATAGGAGACATGACCCTAATCAGTCGACGTCGGGAATCCTTGCAACTTCGGAGACTACGCAGACTACCCAGTAAGTCCCCCACCCCTCTGCTTTTCATACCTTTATTTCTTCCACGTACAATCGGAGGATGCTAACACCACCTAACCAGATCATACACCAAGTCATGTTATGCAGAACCTACCATAACCGCCATCCCCGACCCAACTACCCCCACAAAGCCCACAAAACCCCTCTCCGCGCTCCCCTCCATGTTCAGCCGCGTAGACCTAAAGATATTTCCCCCAGGCCGTCGCCTTACGAGGCGGGACGGACCCAGAAGGTGTTCCTGCGACGACGGGGCCGTCGTTTTGAGTGATGTTGCGGCGAATGCCTATCTCCCCGGCCTACCTGTAGCTGTCGTGGAGACTCGGGTTTGGAGCGCCGAGGATGATGAGGAGAGGGTGGGCGTTGAGATTATTAGGGCGAGGGCTGTGATGAATCGTGATGGCGGTGGGCGTTGATGATGGTGTGGTTTCGTGTGACTGTCGCCTAGACTCGGGCCTGGGGACTTCGTTCAAGCGGACTCATGTTTTGCACTTCACAAAACTTGAAGCTGGGCAGTAAGGGGGAAGGAAACGGAAAAGGAAAAGAAAAGAAACAGTACTTAAAACATAAATCAAAACTCACAATATTGGTCTCAAAAACTGATGTGCGCCCTCACACCTTGATCACAGAAATGTACTCATATATATAGGTGAAAAAGAGGATATATATAGTACATCACCCAGTCCTTTCACAATAGTTTCAACCCATACCTAGACTCCCAGTAGATATCGAAGAGCACCATGTCCACCCAAGATAGATCGAGAACCAAGATTCAAAAGATAGAAAAAAGAGAAACCAGCATTGCTAACGAAGCGTAGCATAGAGTACATAGTAACTCGAGAGGAAGGAAAAAAAGTTTAGATTCAGTATGAGTATAGAAAAGAAGAACCCGAAGGGCCTATAAACCGAACCCTACATAAACGCCGCAGTCATGCTCTATTGGTATCAAGCAGGAAGAAAAAAAAAAAAAAAAAAAAAAAAAAAGGGAAACAGAAACCCAGATAGGAAACAAGGGATGATAATCCGTGGCCGAGAAGAAGAAAAAAAACCAGCCCAGAGATAGAAGGATAGAAGAACAGAGAAGCAAAAGAAATCAAGATAACGCCTCAACAGCATTATTCTCCGCATACATCGCATGTTCACTAGGAGTAGCCGGCACAGGAGCAATCTCCGGATCCGGAATTTGTATATCAAGCTAAAACATCACTCATTAGCCGTCATCGAAAAGAAAAGAGAATGGACAGTGTTTAGAAGATAGCCATCTTACCGTCATATACGCCGTTTTCCTCAACGGTATAATCTTAGGAGGCACCAACCCCTCTTCCGTCCCCAAAGTCTTCTCCATCTCCTTATTCCACTGCTCGATCCACTTCTCCAACCGATTCAGCTGGCTCTTACTCCCCGCAAGCCCCAAATCGTCCCAGATCCAACCCGTCAGCAGACCCAGCGTGGCGTCGAGGATGTTCCGGAAGCTGTAAGGGTTATGTATCCTGACGAGATCCGAGTTGAGCTTCTCGATGACGCGGCGGAATTCCTGCTCCGAGAGCCCCACGGGATCGAGGATGTCCGGGTACGTGTTGGAGAAGGTCGGCGCCAGGTCGCCGGCGATGAGGAAATCGCGGCGGACGCGGATGATGCGCGTCGAGGCGTACTCGGGCGAGTCGACTGGGACGTAGGGGTTGAGGTGGGGGTAGCAGGGGTGTTGGGGCCCCCATTCTTGGATGGCGTCGCGCTGGACGTCCTCGCCCATGATGGAGGAGTTAGATGAGGAGGAAATGGGTGAGCCGATGCCGTCGGGGACGCCGGAGATGCCGGAGAGGCGGGGATCGAGGACGTCGGGGCCTCGTTCGAGGTCCTTGGAGAAGGAGCGCCCGCGCTCTTCGCCTGCGTCGGCGGGGGAGGTGGCTGCTGCGGCGGTCATGATGAGTTCTTTGCCTTTGCCTTTATCTAATTTCTTGGGCTGGAGGTAATCTTGTTGTTCTTGGATAGCTGCTGGGAGAGGCCAGTTGAAGTTGGGTTCGGTGGGTGTCGGGGTGGGATTTGTCGAGCGTTTCTCGTCGTACGAATGGCGGACGGATCGGGGCAGGCTGATGCGTTTCTCGCTGGTGCCGTAATGTTCAATCTGCAGACTCGGTCTTGACTTTGACGAATGCTTTGTCTGGCGCTGCTCGGGGAGAGAGAGAAGGGGGTAATCGCCCGAACCGGTGCGGGCGAGATTTTCTCCGGGGTTTGTCTCGCTGGTGATGACCGGGTGCGATAGGGGGATGGAAGGTAGAGGCGGAGTCGACGGGCGTCGCTTGCGGATGGTCTTGGAGGACTTGGGGGCTCGTGGAGTTGAGTTTGTCGGGTTCCAGAGACGAGCTGCACTGGGACGGCGGGGACGGTGCGGGCTCGCTGAAGCGGCGCGGTGGCTTCGGAAGGGCGAATGAAGACGTCGCTGGTCCTGTTGATTTTTAGGATTCAGCGAAGGGGGTTGCTGCTGATGGCGTTGCTGCTGTTGGGGATTTTTGTGGCCAGATTTCGCGGGCCTTCCGACCCGTTGTTGAGGATTACTGGTTGCAGCAAGGGGCGGCGGTGTTAGAACGGTAGGAGCGGCAGTGTCGTCGGCGGCGGCAGCGGCAGCAGCAGCATGGGCTGCAGCAGAATTGGAGTCGACAGCAGCAAGGGATGATTGCGGTTGCTCTAGTTCTTGGTGGTGCTCGCGTTGCTGTTGTTGTTGTTGTTGGTGTTGTTTGGCGGCGGGTGACGAGAGACCGGGATAAACTGGTTGAACAGAAGGGCTGTGGATTCGCGGATTTCCGGTGGACTCATCTACGGCTACTACTACGGAGGCCGGGTGTTGTGACTGAGGGTTCGTGGAGGCGTGGGAATCCGTTGGAACTGGGTCTTGGATGCGGCCGTCGGGAGAACGGCCGCGGAAAACGAGGTGCTGGTTGTGCTGGGGGGAGAACCGTTCCTGCTGTTCACCTGACACGGGTTCCGGGGGAGGTGTGGCAGAAGTGCACTCGGCTGCGATAATAGGCGATGCAACTCGCGGAGCCGAGGCGACGTAGGAAGGAGAGGTGGTGGTGGAGGTGGGAGAAGTAAGGGGCACCACGGTGGCGGCGACGGCGTCGGTGAGCGAAATGTGGAAAATGGGTCCTCGAGGGTGAAGAATTCAATTGGCGGGTTCTCCTTGGTACCCTTCCCGATAAGAGCAAGATTGGCGGCGTCGAACTCGAACACGGCGGGATTGGAAGGGATCGAATCGGAGCCGTGGTTGTCGACTGGATACGAGTCGTCGATTCGGTTTGATGAGCAGCCAGCGACGATGGACGACGGGAGTTCCAGGTGGGCTTGCAGAGGGCGGAACTCGGGGGATGGGCGACGAATTTGGTGTTTTGGATGTGGATTGGCGGTGGGACCTTGGATGGTACAAGCAATACCAGCAATATTAAGATTAGCAGCCAAAGCCAAAGCGCCGGGCGATGAACCAAGAAAATCCGACTTGGGATTGGGAGACTTGGACGGAATCTGGCGGGAAGGTGGCAGCGACAGTGGCAGAGTGGGTGACGGTGGATGTGACAGTGCTGGACAGGTGGCAACTATTGGTGGTTGGAGTGGCAGGTGTCCGGGGAAGTCGGAAGTTGGGTTGATGGAACGGTTGCAGCTGGCAAGGGTGGCAAGGTTGGGGTCGAGGCTGGGCGGCGCGGGCGTCCAAGAGCAAGTGCCGCTGTGGGTGGGTAAGACAACAGAGTCTTCAGGGGTCGTTACAACTTTGACGATCTGGGCCGAGAATGGTTTAGTGGGACTGGGCCAGAGTCCCAGCATCATGGAATGCGACGGAAACTCAATATTGTGAAAAAATTGGCCCCCCAGCAAGATGCAACCACAGATGGTTGGGCTGGGCTGGGCTGGGCTGGGCAGGGTCCGGATCCACAAAAAGAAGGATTTCTTTTTTTTTTTTTTTTTTTTTTTTTTTCCCCTTGGCTGCTTTGATGGAGGCTGAGGTCGGCAAGCTCTTCACCAGAATCACGATTAGTGTCCGTCGATGGATGATGTATCGATATCGATGCTGAGGATTCGCAGGTGAAGCGAGCGTGTTCGGAATTTTTGGGAGATTTCTTGTTCGGAAGAATTGGTGCGCTGGAAAAACTAGCGTTCAATGTGGAATAGCTTCGGGGTTGGAAGGTGTCACATCAAATCGCATCAATGGTCGATGCTGGTGATCTTTGTCGTCTCGTCCCGACTCGGGTCGGATCCAACATCTAACTCCTCGATGATCTCCTCGTCGTTGGACAATGGGTAAAGTTCCGGGCCGGTTGATTCGTGAGAATCGTCAGATTAAAAGTGCGAACGGGAAAGAATTGAAATAATAAAACATTCAAAGAAAAGAAGAAGTGGGAGAAAGGGAACGGCGTAGGTACATTGGGAGATGTAAGTTGAGTTTAGGTGAAAGGGGAAGCTCGTCGTCGTCAGCCCTGAAGTCTGGGGATGGCTTGAATCTATATCAAATACTTCGTACTTCGTACTTGCGAAGTAAACTAGTCTATCACCACTTGGACGTGCCCGGACCGGCTCCGGGCTGGAACCTGGACCTGGACTTGGACCTTGGCTTTGAGCTGTACACCTCACTGGACATGGACAGGGGGTGTCCACGCCCTCTTCCTCCAACTCGATCTCAATATCTAAAGTACTTTGTGGCAATATCGTGGGAAGTGAATGGACCCATCCGTAAGGTATGTATGTATCACCTTGGCGGGGCGAATCGACGACATTCCAAGACACCTGGATGTTTCTGTTTCTTTTTCTCTTTCAAGCTCAAACGGGAGAACAATGCAAGCATTTCAGTATCAGCAAGTTCCTGTTGGCGGGAAGCAGTCATGCGCTCTTCCTCTTCCGTATGAGCCGGTTTCCCTCAGCAGGTTCGTCTCGTTTGCTTCTTCTACCAGCAAACTATTATTATCCAGTGAAAAAGTATTGATTGATCCCATCCATGATTCCATCCCATCCCCGGAAATTCCGTCCCCCACTCCTCGTCATGCCTCTCTCGCAATACCCCTGTCACTTTGGAGATGATGGGGTGTGTGCTCTGTGGAAGGAGGGCTGGGCAACCCTGTTTGCTCGGTAGGCTTTCAATACATACTACTCCGTAGGACCGGAGCTGACCAGGGGTCGTCAATCTGGCTCATGTCTTGTTGGTGGTAAAGTCGGCTGGGGCGACATCATCGAATAACACACCAACCTCCACCTGCAACTTCGAACCAGAATTTCAAGCTTCCAACGACTTCAACCATCAACAAGCTCACTCGCCAACCTCCCCAACCAGATCATCGCTACTAACGGACCATCCAAAAGCACCATTGCAGCTGAATACCTCGGCAGACTGAGTCCTGAAGATGAGATGAGACGGACCCGGAACCAGTGAAAGCAAAGTCTTCTCCTTTCTCTCGCCACTCGGTTTGGCCCACAGCCAGCGAATCTGGAACCAGAAGCTGAATCCAGCCACTTTCGCTGCTGCTGTTGGTAGAGAGTTCCAGCGCCGTTGTCTATATTTGCTTCTTCATCCGCTCACCAACACTTCAAGCATACCAACGACCCAGAATGCTCCTCCTGCAACCTTCAACCCATGGATCCCTGGCATCTCGTGCCTATATTAGAAAGTCATTATTATCGTCTTAATTCCATCCTTATCGTAAATGATATTTCCCAATGTCACTGTTCGTACGAGGACATTCCAACGGCAATTCCGTCCAAGCCCACGTATAGCACGATTGAAATATCAATACTTTGTAAATTCCATGCATCTTCTATTGAGGCAATTACAGCCACATGGCAGCATCTTCTTCAATCTCCAAGACATCCAGGATCCGAAGCCCAAGACGGCCTGAGGTCTGTGCGGTTTCTCCAGCGCATAATTCTCATTTGATGGATTTAAACGAAGTTGCGATTGTCTCCGAAAAGAATGTTCAAGAATGATGATCCCGATAGAACAAACCCCCTATTCTGACATCATACTCAAAGGCTCAGCTCTCAGCTGAGCTTCGTTGCCTGCATCTTTTCTCAGTCGTGGAACGTGGGTCAACAGCGTCTCGATCGTCTCGATACTTGGGTGAGGACCGGGCGCAGAATATTCCACGGAAATTTGAATTATTCTTTCCTTAGTCTCCATTGTTCTTTTATCTCTTTTCCGTGCATCGCTCATTTTATTTTGCTGTACTCCGTATTTTTTTATCATGTCCTGGAGCCGAAATGGCCATTCCAGGGATGAATACTCAGTCGACTCAAATTGGCAAGACTTGCCGAAAAGAACACTAAGAATAGGGTGTGGCCGCCTCTGGTCGACAGTGATGGAGTGTCGACTCCTATTTCTCGTTCGTTTCTAGTACGTCGGATGCATTGGACGAGGCTTGTTTGCCAGCGTACGAAGGATGACATCCGGAAACCAGCATGGTGCCGAGTCTAGGTTAACTCCCTCCCCAGCTTGCCCGAGGAGCTCTCTCATTCTGCCTTTCCCAGTATCGGAGAGTGGTGTGTCTGCGCTGTTTGCGAGCAGTCCAATCAGTCCTGTTGATTGTTACGCAGACCCCCGATTTGTCCAACCCGTGTGCCGATCAACGTCGTCATCACCGTCCATATCGGAACATTGGTCGAAAGAATACGACCGGACCTGAGATCAAAAGGCCATGCTTGTTGATAACACGAGAGCGATCTCCATCAAATCGGTTTCATGAATGGTCTGCAAGTGCAAGAGCGGGTCCGTAACACTGTCTGCACATCTTCGTGGAGAGCAAGCATGATGGCTTACAGACCAAAAAGCAAGGGTCCTGCGCATGCTGTGGAACCCCAGTATTCTGTCTTTCCCCTGTCAGGGTCCAACATCGCCCCCGAGAAGTGTGGCATCAACACTCCGAGCTGGAGGAGTGGGGAGTCCTCCGCTATGGCTAGCATAATTAGGCGGGCGCTATCGATGTGAGGCACTCGTGCATCTCATCACGCATTACGCATGATTAGGTAGGTCCATACGAGAAAAGGGGTTCCGAAAATGGTCGCTGTCCGCGGTCACGATGTGATACAGAAGTAGGGGCTGCGTCCTGATCACACCGGGCTACTAGTATTCATAATATGAGTGAAGGCCGCCTCGAGAAGGCAATGTAGTGGGACTTCTGCTACAAGAACCCCCGAGCTGAACAGATTGGGCTGCAGCTTGCTTGGGATAAGGCCGGCAGCCACCGCAAGGCTCGGGTGCCCTCCTTTCCTCACCAGCCAGCTAACCAGAGCGCTAGACATTTCGCTCTCTCCTCGTCATCGACCAAGGTCCTACGTCTGCCGGTCCCATCTTCACTTACAACCCAAAAAACCACGCCGAACCACCTACCGGCCATCTCCCAGGGCGGTGGTTCTTTTTCAGTCAATTGAGCCAACTATGATCTGCGAACGCAGTAATCACCTCTGAAGGTAAAAACAGGACGTAGATAATGCAGAAGGGTATCACGAATGATCTCAGTCTGGTCAACTGGTTGATTGGCTAGTTCTTCGGCCCAGCCGTCTAACGACTCTTCAAGCTTGTCTCTGCAGCCTACCTACCTGCTGGACTTGCCTTGCGTATGCACATGGAGTCGAGAAGCAGAGCTGATAGGTGAGGCTCGTAAGTACCCCGCGGGCAAGGCTCTGTCTCTCTCTCGGCTAGTCTTGCCCTTATACCATGGAGCGGGGCTGAGTCTCCCGGAGCCTTGTCCGCATCCTCAGCTCATGTCTATCTCAATCCTCAACTCTTTACACTCCATCCAGAACCCTCGTACCACATCCTGTAGTCCACTCCTCCTCCCCCTCAACATGCCTAAAAGAAAAAGGGAAAAAAAAAATGACCCGAGAATTCACCATCCCCCTCATTCCCGTCTCCCCCGAAGACCCCAACCTCCGCCTCTCCAACGACATAGATCCGGACACCGGAGAACCCATCCCCCACCGCACCGAAGTCACCGGCTCCGACCGCCAAGGCTCCGCCTCCCGCATGGCCATCCACGGACGCATGCCCACTGTCGTCCACGGCTTCCAAGGAACAACCCCTCACACCCTCATTATCTTCGAATGGTCCGTATGGAACGAGAACCCCTCCCACTCCTCCACCCGCTTCCGCGAAGTCACAATAACCGTTTCTTTCTCGGCCCACGGCTCCCGAGGCGACGCCAACCCCGAAGCCCGCCGTCTCGCCGCCAAAGGCAACGGCCCAACCTACTTCGATCCCTCCGTCGTCACCCTCGCTCCCCAACACACGTCCTGGTACAGCCCCACGACCCATGCCGTCGCCGTCAAACACGGCGTCGATTTCAGTCTCAAAGGCACCGTTGGGCCCGTCACCATCGGCCCGCGCCTCTGGTGCGAGGCGAGCAGAACCGCTCACCGCACCGACGCGACCGAGGTTTCGGGAAGCAGAGCCACCGTAGGCCCGGGCCACACGGGCGCGAGGCCGAATGCGGTGCGGTGGTGTCTGAAGGAGAACACGTCGCAGGCGAGCGGCATTCCGGCGTTCATGCGGACGGCGGTGTTGGTGGAGCGGAGGCCCAAAGATAACGGGCAGTTTGTGGCGCGGGTGGAAGTCGAGTACCGGGTGTCGCCGTTTCATGATTTTCGGGAAGTGCTGTGGAAGGCGCTGGGGAAACTGCCCGTGGATCAGCCGATTGTGTTTGATCCGATGGTTAAAGTGAACGCGGCGCCGCCGGTGGGAGTGGTGCCTGGGAAGCTGGGGAGCTATGCGGATCATATTGCGAATGAGTTTCAGCTGGATCGGTTGAAGCCGCTGCCAGCGTCTATGGGTGCTGATCCTGCTTCTGGGGAAGCTGAGGATGGAGCCACAGATGGAGTCGAGATTGAGGTTTCAGCTGATGTTGGGACTGGCGAAGCTGAGGATCAAGATGTCTAGGGTGGCAATACTATCTTTCGATGTATATACTGCCTAACAATTGGACACGGATAGGATATTTTGAGCTACACAGGGAATATATCAAGATTCTAAAACGACATTTCCGGCCCTTATTTATTATCCATCCATTTCCTACAATACTCCACTACGGTGGCGATAGTACTTCCGTCCTTAAGCAGTTTGCTGGCGTCCACCCACTTGGATTTTGTGGGATTCAGCTTGACAAAAAGATTGTGCATCTTCTCCGGGTGCGCGATCTCTTTGGCGCCGCAGCTCGCGCCACCCCTAGTGAGCTGCTTGTGCCTCTCAAAGCACCACAGGATGAGCGCAGCGAAACCAGCCGCAATGGCCGTTGCAGCAGAACTGCCCTTCTGCTTCCCAAGATCCTTGATCTCCTCGCCGGGGAAGAGATAGCTGACCGTCTCGAGATTCACAAACTTGGAAACCTCGCCATTCTCCTGGGCTGACCCCACAGTCTTGATGTAATCTGTGTCTGCCTTTTGCGGCCACAGCTCCTTGTAGCTGTTATAGTGGGACTCGTCCGCCGCTGCGCAGTACATAATAATCCCTCTCCCCGCGGCCTTTTGAATCATCGCGTTGAGATTGTCGAAGTGTTTCGCGTGTGCTCTAACATCTGGTTTGACCAAAGTCCAGCTCATGGATATGATGTGTACATCCTGTTCAATAGCCCATTCGACCGCCTGCCGGGTTCACATCATTGTCATGTTAGCGCTCGGGGGGAGGGGCTAAAAAAGGTGATAAAAAGAATATTGGGCATGCATGGTGATATTCGGACCTTTGCAATGAATGGACACGTAATGATAACCGAACAGCTTCTCGCTAACAGCGCTAATGTTGAAATAGAGGACAACCTTGGGCGGACTCCATTACATGTTGCCAGCTCTCGCGGATGTGTCAAGATAATCTCAGCGCTACTCCGAAACGAAGCATCCATTGGTTCCAAGGACAAGTCGGAAGAAACCCCGCTGCATCAAGCCTTGAGCAATGGGCATCTGGGAGCTTCCTTGGTCCTGCTGGACAAGCTCGCTTCATGCTTGAAGCAGCGTAATTCAATCGATCTTGATACCGAGGATAACGATGGTTACACCCTGCTCGTGCTAGCAGTCAAGCGTAATCTACGCGAAGCTGTCAATCGCCTCATAAAGTTGGGGGCAGACGTTAATCGCGCTACCAGCTCCAACTCGGGCTTGTCTCCGTTACATTTTGCGGCGGACTCGGGGTTTTATGACATCGTTGTCGAGCTACTTGATGCGAAGCGCATTGAGATGGACGCCAGGGACGCCGATGATGCAACAGCGCTTCATATGGCTGTATACCGCAGCCATGTTGACATCGTGAGAGAGCTGATAAGACGAGGCGCCAGCTGTAGTGCCAAGACGGGGACAATCTCAGTGGCCTGCCACAGGGGCGATATTGCTGTAGTGAAGATACTAATTCCCCACGCGTCCCAGGAAGAATTGGATGATGCATATTTGAATGCGTCATGCTCAGGCAGCCTAGAGACTCTGCGTTTAATGTTGAATGCTGGCGTCAACAAACACAAAATGTGGAGCGATGGTGATACGCCGTTACATATGACAGCCTATCACGGCCGGCCGAGGCTCATGGAGCTTCTGATTCTCCGGCGCATAGATTTGGAACAACGCGATGAATATGGTAGGACAGCGTTAATGGACGCTGTACAACAAAACGCCGCCGAGTGTGTCAAGCTTCTAGTGGATGCCGGCGCGGACTTGAACGCGGAAGATAAAGATGGCTACACGCCGCTGATTTATGCTGCTTCCGAAGGAAATGAAGAATGCATTCGCATCTTGCTTAAAGCGAATGCTAGATTCGAGGTGCCAGCCATATTGTCAAGTTTCTTTGGAAAACCGGTAGATCTGGCCCTTGATATGTTCAAGGTGGCGCCATTCCGGATGATAATTGATCAGATATCATCGCAAATGGCGTCTGGATCGAAAGAGCTTTTGCCCAGTCCGGACTTGTTCCTGCGATATCTTGAAAGCTCTTCCTTTGATGTTGAAAAGATTCGGGTCTTGCTGCAAAAGGCACCATATTGGAACCTCAACGGGGGTCTCGGCACCCATGATACAATCCTCCACTACGCTGCGTGGGCTGGAAATCTGGAGCTTGCCAGGTTCTTGATACAGCAAAGACCGGGCCGCGTGAATATAGATATCTGCAGCAAAGAGAACGGGACACCGTTGGAAGTTGCAGTCCATGCCCTGACTCCAAGTTCCCTTGATATAGTCGAACTCCTACTCGACGCAGGCGCTGATGTCACAATCGGCAGTTTCAAGTTTGGCACACCACTACATGCAGCGGCCAGCACGCCAGTCTGGATATCTTGGGCCACCTGGTCCGATAAAAATCTGGAGGCGTCTGTTGACATTGTTCAGAAAATCATCGATAAGCGCCCCCTAGCCATCAACCTTACTGCTGGGATATATGGAACACCTCTGATAGCGGCAGCAATGGGGGGAAACGAAACCATAGTTTTGACACTGTTAGGTCGCCATCCGGACCTCAACGTTGTCCGAACTGGTCCTTTTAGCACGGCCATTCATGTCGCTGCAAAACGGGGGCAGCGGTCGCTTGTCCAGCTTCTCTTGGACAAGGAAGCCCCAGGCCTCATGCCAAATACGCTAGACGCCGGCGGGCGTCTACCAATACACATGGCCGCTCTCGGCGATAACAATCATCTTATAGAGATGTTGTCAGTCATGCCAACGGCCTCCCTCCTTACTCGGGACTTCGAGGGCCGTCACACGCTCCACTTTGTTGCAGCCAAAGACTCGTTGGAGTTTGCTCGTGACGTCCTTGAACAACACCCCGACGCCGTCAACGATGCCGATGCTGACGGCTGGACTCCGCTACATTGGGCATGTCGACGTGACTCGACGCACCTCGTTGAACTACTGCTCAAATATAATGCGGACAAGGATACAGAGACGACACGAGGATGGCGACCAGTCCATGTGGCCATGTACCACGGCGCTACCGCAGAAGTAATCGAGCTCGTCAAGACATCTTTAGACGACGGCCACGTAGGGGTGGTACCTACTACCGATTCTGAACTCACCGATGAACAAGAATCTCTCCCGGTGAAGCATTGGGGACACGCTAAGTTGAAGGGCCGTTTGGGTTTCTACTGCGACAGTTGTGAATGCGTATGTATTACTTTTTCCCCCTCCATTCCTTGCCGTCAAACTAGCAATCCGGCCCAGCCCTTCAAAATTCCATCTACTAACTTGTTGGGTTTGGATGTTGATGGCGCAGCTCATCTACGGGCCGCGACAATGCTGTGAATGTCACGGACATAATCTTTGCTTCAAGTGTTTTAGGAAGGGTCAAGACGGGCTCTTTAAGGGCCATCAGTTCCAGCTCTGGACTCCATCGGGAGACCTCTTTGTGCGGCCTGAGAAGGAGCAGGATGAGGGCGAGGCTGCTCCGAGTGATGAGACGGGCATTTTGCCAATACATGCATAGTGTCTCCCTAGCTGATATCGCTCCTTCGGTATGTATGAGTCGCAGAGGCTGGCGAGCAGGTGGACAAGTTTACACACTGAAGATCTGGAGAAGGTAGTCTCGTTCTCAAATATTAATAGGACCTCTAGATTTAGTTTGCCTCCATGTATGTACAGTCTTTGTTGGATATGCATATACTAAACCCCTCGTGAAGAGGCTACCGTAGAGCCTAGACAGTCACGTCCTGCCGCGTCGAGCCGCCTCCTCTCCCGCCGTCCAGGCAAATCATGAGCAAGTCAATATTCGTATTCCTCCAACCTCTGCACCAACAATACCGAGCTTGCTCCGAGTCGCAGGGACCCCCAACGCCCAACACATCAATTACCCACGGCGTGGCCTCCCCTCCACCTTACTCTCCGCAGCCGGTATGGAACTCTTCGGCCATCTCCCTCGAGACGATCGAGGGAGTGCCATCAAGTCCAACTCGGAATCAACAGAGGAAACACCATTCCTGACAAACATGCCACCGCGGCTCGCATGCAATATCAAGGAAAGAAAGAAAGGGCTCCGCTCACGACCAGCGCTTTGTTTTTCACCCGGGACGAAGCGGCTTCAACCTCCTGCACTCCCCCCACCCTACCTATCTAGCACCCCTTAAGATCGGCTTATTCCGCCCTGCGACTCCTTTGTTTCCACTTCGTATCGTTTGTGGAAGCGAGAATCGATTGTTTTCGAGGCCTGCGAGAGAGAAAGATAACGGACGGAGTCCGGTTTGAAGAGGCGCACGAAAATACGCGGTATGTAAGACTGACGCGGGACGGCTGCCGTTTCCTTCCAAGACATCTATTATATTACGACTTTAGGAGAAGAACCAATCCCCGACACAGCACGGCGACCGTGAGAGGAGCACAGGGTTTGATTTCGTGTTATTCGCAGGGCTTCTAATCACATTTTCCCACTCAATATACAGCCGACAAGACGGTTCGCTCACATCATTCGAACCTGTTTCTCTTTCTTATTTCAGGTTTTCTATAGCTCGGAAGTCATTCATAGCGGGGTGAAAACGAAGAAGTGGCAAAAATAACAATCCAAACGGGTAATGAGAGACAAAAAACAGAAGTGATCGCGTCAGAGGCGCGGGATAACTTGCCGAGGACGGCACCTTGTTTCACCCGGATCTCAGACGGCAAAATAGACCGAACTCGATCTCGTTCCGCCCACTTTCGAGACGGCGATCAAGAAGCACGGAACGAGCCTTCTGGGCCCGGAAGCCAGAGGCAAACAAAAGTAATGGAGATTTCATAACAACTAGAAGGATTCCCAAGAAAGGGAGAAATTTTAGAGAAACTGAGTTTTCGGCGTGCTTTTCGCTCAGTCCAGCAGGGCGGAAAGAGTGGACTCTCAGCGCAGGGCCCATATAATACAGAGAAATATTCCAAAATCAATGCGACTCTACCCTCACTCAAAAAGGTTATATTGCTGTCCCAGCAGACCGGCTGAGGGTCCGACGATCCCTGGCTGATCAACCAGGCAGGATGGCAAGCTACCCCTGACTGACCCTCTCGTCCGACCGGATCACGTCCCAGGTCAAACGGCTTGGCCCTCGGATCAGGCGTGTACTTTTCGGAGCCGGAAGGAGAGGGACCAACAGCATTCGCTGCCAGTGTCAACAAACGGCGACGAGAAAATTGAAGAGTGACACAGAAATAAGCAGAATGGGCCAATGACTGGGATGATGTAGAGGGCGAGCCAAATTTGAAAGAATCCTTCCGTCAGACCCTGGGTCGCCGAGCACTGTCTCGGATGGCCCAGAGCCCTGTAAGTAATATGGAAGTCATAAAATTCACGTTCGATGAGACACTTGATGATACTGACAGAAAGCAGGGATGAGAACAAGACAATCTCGGATGGTTTCCCCGTTAAGTGCTCTCTAAAAAACGCGCACGAGCGTGATGAGAGATTTTACAGAAACGCTGCTCTACTCAAGATGCATTGATATAATTACGTGGAAGATGCCAAGTGAGGCTATGAGAAAAAGCCAACACCAGACGAAGTGGGAGCAGGTCGTCCTCTCTCATGCGTGAATGTGCGTTGTGCCTGGCCATGATCTTCCTGCAGCTCGTGGCGTGGATCCAATTGCCTGAATGGGCGTGTGAAAGCAGGCTGTGTGGATGTGAAATTCATGCGAGGAAGTGTGTTCGGCAGGGGTCCTGCGGGCTGACTTGACACTGAAACCAATGAAGTATGTATGTTCGTACAAGGTAACTTGCATCCTGCGGAGCGTACACATACTCCTAAGACTTGATTGAGCTGGCCTAGCCAGCCACTTGTGGGGAGGGTATTGCTCCATCCTGACGTGGCTGCCAGCAAATTGGTTTGAGCTGCTTTTTTCTGCATTCTGTGAAGAAAACTGCGCAGCGTAGCACGACTCTGCATGAATCCAATACAACCCTGACAACGACAACAGGTTGCAGGTGACGCTCGTCCTATCAACGAAGTCTGTGTTAAGTTGTCGGAAGAAGATTCTCAGGGCGCAGCCAGCGTGCCTGACTACACCTTGTAGAGTTTAGCGCCATCTTGAGATCTGGGAGGTAGCTTTACCATGATTGCTTTTTCTGCTGGAGATCGGAACCAGTCCCCACAGCCAACATCAATTGATGTTAGTAACAAGTTAATGCACATTACAGAAGCTGAAAATCGTGGAACCCCAAGACCGAAGGAGAATTGACCCCTTAAAGTGCTTCGTAGTCCAGTGCTGACGAGCGTGTACTTCGTACACCACTCCTCATCGAATCTTGGCATCGCCTGAAGAGATCCGAGGGACAGAGCTCGCTCAGCGGAGTGGGACCGTAATTTCCCCCCCGGAGTTGCCTATTATCGATCAGGGCTTGACTGGTCGAATTGATCAGGTGCCCGGATTTGAGAAAGGAAAGGCTCTGTGAGCTTCGGCCCTGCCATTGGTTTCCCTGGTATACAACCGACGACTGGCGGTATGTTCGTTAAGGAGAAACTTTGGTCCAGTTGAGTCGGTGAGAAGGTGAGAAGCTGTCACCGCAACGAGATATTTCGCAGGGCAATCGTTGCTTTTTAGAGTCTGGTAGACGGATGTCCGTCTTGAGGATACGTAATATACTCCAAATGCAACCTAAACGCCACACACTTAAGCGGTAGTTCCCGCTGGTGTGTGGACACGCTCGTTCTCCTTCCTGGTGATGAGATGATGAACCTGTGATTGGTATGGCGATAGTTTACTTGCGGGAAACGAACCTTGTTCGACATGTGGCTGGGGTCGCATGCAACAAGAGGATCTTTCGGAGGAGGGGATGAGCTAGTGCGCAGATTGGAAGTGAGCGACGACGCCATTCCCATTTCTTTCTGGCATGGTAGTGGCGGTATGTGACTTGACCATCATGTACCCCTTGTAATAGCGTGCAGTTCAGTGTTGGCAACGACGCCACTAGGATCGCTCAATTAGCGGTGGGCGGGTCGTCACCTCAGCATGCAGGGACAACAAGCAGCGCTGCCAAACTGCAGTTTAAACCATGTCTGGCCTATCACTAGCGACCCGAAGCAAAATTTCAACAACACCAACGTGTCAGTGCAGGCTCGGAGAGGTTGGGTTCTGGCAATGACTTCCATTTCTACGAAGTAGTCCTTGTCCTGACGCGGTCGCATTGCGTCCTAAAAGTAAGAGGTCAGACACTGGTTAGAAGTCCTTGAATTGCCGCAACGTCTATTTCACACTTATACTCGAGCGCAGAGGACAAAGAATGAAGAGTGGGAGGTAAACGTGTGGGATCCGTCTCGCAATGAAATTACCATCGCTGCGATGCGGAGCACAGAGCTCTTGTAATTACATTCGATCCTGTATGGCCTAATTTAGCCTGCAGAATTCAACAAGCTAATCCTCCCAACACCAGACCATCTTGCGTACCTGAATTGAGAAACTTGTCCGTACGGAGTAAGGCCTTGGCGATCGGGTATCCGGAGATGCTGCTTTATCTTGCGTGTGACCGTTTCCGATCCATGTGATCAATCTCTTCTGGAAAGAAAATGAACATCGCTGAGATTTGCACCTTTGGATGTAAGTTTACGAGCAGAATGTCCTCCGCAGGGCAGAATCTGCTAGAGACCTCCGTTCAACGTCGGGAGGGTGTTCTCACTAGACTCCCGTCATCGGGCATTTTCTCATGCGAGCACTCTACCTCGGTACTCCGCAGGGGGGTGAGGCGGGCACGCTGCGAAATTTACGAAGTGGTGAATGAAGTTCTTCGATGTTTAGATGTCTGGTTTGACAGAGAGCCCGGCAGACACATTCAAAAATGTTGCAGTGGAACAGAGTGACATCCGGCTAGGGCTCCTGATCGACACACGAAAAGGACGCTAGGAACCCCCGATTTCAGGTGGTGGGTGGGTGAGGGAGAATTCTGACTGGTTCTTGCCCCATTTCTCTGTCCAGATTAATGACGCGGGTACCTGATGGCAAGATGACTTCAGTGTTCCAGCCTGTGGGAAGCCGTGACTGAGCGAAGTATTTCGTAGTGTACGAAGTACCTGTATAAAAAGTAAACTACAATGATACCTCGCCTGAAGCCTGCCAGGGGCAAGATTGTCTTATTGGCTTGCCCAGACCACTTAATCCCTGCCCAATCATCGACGGTCGCATGTTATTACCGTCCAGCACGAAATTTTGGATGAACTGTGCTTAACCTCAGCCTCTAACACACCCGAGCTTGTAACCGGGGCTTCCCTGTTTCCCTCGAGGAGATCATGTCGAGTCGCTCGAGTATTGGACTATTGGATTGTATACGTCGGAGGTAATACTCGCACGTACTGTAGAAGTCTTAGCACGCTTTTCTTTGGGTTCGTGCCCTCAATGGTCCCAAAAACAGTCGGGCTCGGCTGATTGCCAACATTGACGTCCATTGATACGCCACTTTCCGACCAAGCAGGACCTGGCTCCTCGCAAACTCCCAGCGGCAGCCCACCAATCCAGCCACCAACGTTGCGTTCTCCGGGCTGCATCAATCTGTTGACGAACATCATTCGGGCTCCTGGGGAAATGATGCTCTATATGGTTGGCTCCTGCTCTTCGTGGCGTCCAGTTGTCTGGAAGCCGCTGCTTGCTACTTCACAGTTCATAGGAAGTACAGACTGATGTCTTGCTACGAATGGAAACCGCTTTTCCCATCCTCCCAAGCCGCCTTCCCCACTCTGAGAAATTGAGGAAGTGACGAACAGGATGTTCACGCCTGCTCATACAATCTTATAGGTCCGACCGCTCGTGTCATTCAACACAGCAATCTGGTTCTGTACTTCCTTCGATAGGTACACTTACGTGGACTTGGTTTAATAGATCAGGAAGACTAGCATCAAAGAGAGGGGATCTGCTGAACACGATCCATTTCCCCAAGGTGCTGGAAGTAGCCATGTGGCTGTTAAGCATCGCATCGTCTGTGCAAGTCAACTACTCTCCGAAGGACATCCACACGCCTCCTTCCATTTTCATGACATTGGTCTTCCGTTTTCATGTACTTGGCCTGGTGGCTTAACGTGAGCCCCATTATCATATTCTCAGTCTTTTATCATTGTTTCTCGCTTTTTGCCGTCTCAGCCTGCTCTGATGATTGGCCATGGTGCTCTTTCTCAGTCGACCCTAAAGGCGGCTGTTTGACCCCGTCTTGCCTTCCCGCTTGTTTCTTCTTATTAGTTCGTATAATCCGCCAAACAAGTTGCACCTTCCAAGCTTTTCTATCATCTTTGCAAATGAAGTCATTGAGATGAAGTCATTGAGATGCTAGATGCCCCTTCTCCATTAATAGGCACCAATATCCTGGTCTCGAATCTTGTCCGTCCTGATCCCGCCTTCTGGTTTGATCTTCGAGCCCACTTGAAATACTTTGCACACCTTCCGCCCAAGTATTTGACAGCAGGAATCACCCAGCCTCTGGGCAATGTACGAAGTAGTTTATGTACTTCGTCCACTACTTCAGTTTCACACCCCTCGTCCCATATCCCGGTTGAGGCCTTGTCCCTGCCCCTTTACTTTTAGTGTATTTCCCTCGATCACTTCCTTTCCAGACTCTCTTTCTTTTTACTAATCCCCACCCCGGGGTTCACTCCTCAGTACCCGGAACCCTTACCCCCTGTCGCAGCATGAGAGCTGTTCCCTCTTCCTAGCTTAAAGAAACCCTGTCTCACTCCCCCACGCATTGCCTGCGGTCTCTAGTCTTATATGATCTCTCCCTCCGCCACATCACACACCCCCAGCCAGGTCCATAAACCGAGCTCGTTGCATCGCCTTGGGGACCCGGATTCTGGCTCGACTTATTACTCCATTCCACTGAGGCTGTATTACGATACGAAGTTTACTTCGAAGAGGACGGGGTGAGGCGTCTGACTTGAGGTGTCCAGTCCGTGCATGGTCTTTCTGTCCACCAGTCCGACTTGCTTCTTTTCGACTTACACGCTCCTGCTTGCATCCATTTCTCAGCTCCTTTCTCTCTACCCAAACCTTAGGAGAGTCTCCGGAGAGAAATCGACGGATCCTTGCCATACATATCCTCCCTTCGGCCCATTCCTTCGGTTGTTTCCTTTCACCACCGTCAACATTACAAGTCTGTTAACAATCGACCGAAAGAGTTTTGGGACCATGCCGAGTTGCGCCGCGGACCAAGGTCGAGCCCTGGACTGAGTGTAACCCGGCTGCCCACACCACCTCGACTCGGTCAAATCGACTTGCCATATTATACCTCTCGAAACGCGAATAGTCCATACCAAGACTAATTCGAAAATGTTGCTACGGCGGCCCCGCCTATGGGCTGTCTTGCTCTGCCTTTTCTTATGTATTCAACTGGCGACAGCGAGACCGGCGGGACTTATCCGGAGGCAAGATGAAGTCTCACCGGAACCGACACTAGAAACGACGCCCAAAGCACCGGAGCCAACGAAGGCGGTTACTGACGCACCCAAGGACGATGAGGAGCCGACGCCAGTCGCGAGTACGAAGCCAACAGACGAAGCAACTCCGACCACGAGCGAGACATCGGCCGCGACTCCAACAGAAAGCAGCGGAATTGATGACCTTTTCGACTGTAAGTTTTGATCAACTGCTTTTGGAGGACTTGATACTAAGATACGCAATCTTCAGCTCCCATTCCCGAGGGCCAACTACCACTCGAACCGAGGATTACACCCGCCTATGGCCTAGCTGGTGTATTGCTCCTAATATCTGGACTCGTGTACAACACTATTGGCATCAAGAACTCGTGGCTGCAGACCTTCTTTTCAGTCACATATTTGGGCAACCTCGCCATCACCGTCCTGATACTATATGTAATGACGGTACCCGTAAGCGATGCGATCCAGGGAGCCTATCTCGTTGCAATCGTCCTCACAGGACTAATTCTTGGAGCCGGCGCCACGATTTTTAAGGAGCTTACCGAAGGACTCGGCTGTATCCTCGGAGGCTTCTGTGTCAGCATGTGGTTATTGACTCTTGTTCCTGGCGGATTACTCCCCCAAACGGCGTCAAAAGTCATATTTATTGCCGCCTTTTCCCTCGGTTCGTTCGGGTTCTACTTTAGCCACTACACGAGAGACTACGCCCAGATTTTCCTGCTAGCCTTTGCCGGAGCTACGGCCGCAGTTCTCGGAATCGATTGCTATAGTCGTGCGGGTTATAAGGAATTCTGGGCCTACGTCTGGGATCTCAACGAGAATTTGTTTCCTTTCAATGCAACCACCTACCCAGTCACGAAGGGCATAAGGGTCGAAGCCGCCGCCATCATTATCCTCAGTGTTGTTGGAATAATCTCTCAGCTTAAATTATGGCGCGTGATTCAGGAGAGAAGGGCGAAAAAGGCTGCGGAAAAAGCAGAGGATGAACGGAATCTGCAGGCTGAGGAGGAGGCGATTGGTCGACAGGTAGAAGAAGCCAACGCGAGAGATAGGAGGGACTGGGAGCGGGCCTATGGTGATGGCGATGGGCAAACCATCAGCTCTGGTAATTCAGGTTCGGGAGATCTCGAGAAGGAAAAGCACATGATGCAGGCCGCGGCGGCGTTACCAATATCATCTCAAGCCTCTGAGCGCGCTGTGGGAGAAACGGAACCAATGTCGGAACTGGCCGGGGATACCCCGTCTAATATGCCTCCAGAGGTCCCGCCAAAATCCGAACCCCCTCCGCTCATGGCCGCCGATCCGGAAGGAGACGCAGCCAAGATTACAGTTCTTGTTGTTCCTGAGGAATACCCGGTACCCGACCGTGGCTCGATCCGTGACCCTGAAGAGATGGCCTGGGTCTCCAACGCAAGCCAGAGCCCTCGAACCCTCCACGCTCCCGGCGATTCGTCGAACCGCGTGTCCAGGTCCATGACCGTTTCACCCCAACCAGATGTCGTGCCCCTACCTTTTCAAGTTACGGTAAACGACATCGACGGATCGGAGGCTGATCGAGATACAATTGGAGTCCGCTCATCACTTGCAGGTACCTTTGCTGACGACGACGACGATGTCGACCACGAACGCCCTCAAAGCATGCGTCGCTCATTGGTGAAGCGGCTGTCTCAGGGGTCTATGAATATCCTACACAGTCTATCTCACAAGTCTGACAGGAATCTCACCGGAAAGGATAATAATGGAAGTCAAGAGGGATTGGTCAACCGCAGGTCTCTGGCGCGTACTGAGGATGACAATGGATCCGTTGCGGCGACAGTCGATATCGAGAGTGTGGATGATGACCGTAGCACCGTCCGAGGCGAAACGGATCAAGACATCGAGATCACCGCCGAACTTTCAGGAAAGGACACATCTGAACCGGAGGGCAAACCGGGAGTTGCAGAGTTGACGGAAGGCGTTTCAGCCCTCGAAGTGACTAGCAAACATAAAAGCGGAACCAGCGAGGCTGGCGCGACAGTCGATCTACAGGTGGACGAAGGAAACGTGTCGAAGAAGGGTAAATCGACGACCTCCGCAAGGTCTTCCCAAGTCGTTGCTCTGACCAAGGACGCACTACCGGACCCTCTCTCGCGCACGGCACTCAAGTACAGGACAAACGAGTGGGTCAAACACTCTACCAGCGCAGACGTACCCGAGCCGGATGAGATTCAGCTTGAAGACTACCCTAAATCCCCCTCGCGGGTCGAAAACGAAAATGCCGCTCCGGTTAACGTCGATGAGCTCCAGCTAACGGCAGAGAATGGAGCGCCTAAACCAGCCCAACTGATGCGCGCCGCAGCGGCTACGCTTAGGCTTTCCAGCCATGGTGGCTATGAGCAAGGCCAGCTTCCCATTCAACGAACACCCTCCACTTCGTTGGCCATTCGGCCTATCCCAGAGGAAGAACCGGCCATGCGATCAACGAGTGTCTCTCCGTCTCCGGAAGAAAGCCGTAGCGTGAGCCGCAACTCAAGTAGCCCACCGCTCGGCATTCCGGCCGTTGTGCCTTACGCTAATGTCGGCACCCTCCTGGGGCAGCGGGAGTCATACCTCCGGAATAAGACTCTTGGGCCCTATCCGGCTCAGGGAGGTGTTGACTACTCTGTTCCCCTGGACCCAATTCCTAGCGAAGCCGGATCGGTGCGCAACTATTCACCGCATGGGTCTCGCTCGCGGACTCCCGACGAAGACGACATGCCACTAAGCCAGTGGAGGGCGCTCATCCGACAGAGCAGCCAGCACGGACAATCGGCTACGTCTCTTAATAATCTCCGGGCCTCAAGCGCCAACTACCTGGCCGTCCCCATGACTGTCGATAACATTCCGTTCAACTCTCATCAGCCACAGCGAGTTTCGTCTGTCCCGACCGCGGCAGTACGCGAGGCGCAACTTGCCAGCTTTAGGCAGTCCGTAGCGGCGGATCTGCGGGCTGGTACGCCCGTCGTTCCGATCAACGGCCGCGAAAGCGGACTTGGAGGGATTTACGGCGGGTCTTCCACGTCTTTGAATGGCCCTCATGGGCTCGGCCTAGGGTCCTCTCGGGAGGATGTGCACCGAACGATTGAGGCTCAGCGAGCCATGATGCTTCGAGAAAAGGAAGCAGAGGCGCAGGCGAGGGAAGCAGAAAGATGGGAGAAGGAGAGGAACGAGCGGGCGTTTGAGCAGATGATGAGGAGCGGGAATCTGCTGGACGCACACAGGGAAGCCATGCGACGGCTTCAAGGAACCGCGCGGGAAAAGTAATGATGCGTAGGATGGGATGTTAGCCCAGTCCACTCCTTGTGATTTATTTTGGGGATTTTTCTTTCGAGCTGTTTATACCCATCTCCACGGAGAGTATGAACACACAAGAGTTGTTTTTGCATAATACCGGGCTGGGGAATTAAGCGGCCCGGTTAACAAAAGTCGGCCGTTGGGGATTATTTTTCTGTTCTTTTCAATTTGGATTAGAACCACAGTCATTTGCGAGGAGAGGGCGGATATTTAACAAGATACCATGAACGAGATTTAATATAGCATATATATATACAAGATAGAGCCCACTTCCCACGGTGCCTTGCATGCTTGGTTTACTATACGATGTGTGTCATGAAGTTCTCGTGGTGATGGGGATTGGCGGACGATGGTGTTTGCAGAACTTGCTCGGCCTGGCTCGATGTCCCGCGCATACCTCAACTTCTGCAGCTTTTCGACCCGCTGAGATGGATCTTGTCGCAGAACAGGAGTGCCTTCAATCATCGAGTTTCGTTTTCCTCTTCCCAGGGCTCCCCTCAAGCCTGAGTTCCAAGGAATTGGACGAATCTCTCTCAAGGATTGCCTAGTTGTCTCGCATCACCACCTAGGCAGCCCTCTCTCAACACCACACACGTCCCTCCTTCGATTCGATAGAACTGTAATGTCTGCAGCTCGCAATTCATGCGGCCGGGGTCTCGCCACGCGATGGGAGTCGTCTAATTGGCCCTTTTTGGCGACTAAGTGCAGATGCAGTAGGCAGTAGGCAGTAGGCAGCAGGAGCAGAAGGCGAAACAGGCCACCATTTTGACCACAGGGTCGGTGATGTGGGTGGTGGTTAGGGAAGTCCAGAGGCATCATATAAGGATTGATCTTGAAGGGTTCAATGTTATGTTGATTCGGAATTCTCAGTCTTCGAAGACTGGTTTATTACGTCCGAATTTCGATTTCCCAATTTTAGAATTCGAATGCCATTCACTACTATTCACTGCCTTGGTCCTTCCCAGATACGACTGATACATCTCGGTGTACTTCGTTACTTGACGCCACAAAACCCCACAATCGTCAGGAGGTTTCGTCATTGTCGTTGTCATCAAACAATCTGATTGCTCCTTCCATTGTTCCATTGTCACTCGATAACTCGATAGAGGAATCGAATCAATTGATTCAACTGATTCCATAAAAACCTTGTCTCCTTCTCTACCTTTCCTCATCAGACCAGCTCCTTCCGTTCTGATTATCGTCAATTGAGACACAGAGAGCCCTTTGGAACAGCTTTCGAGACCCGAGTTTGCCTCGACATTGCCGCTGCAGAGCACCTTCGGATCAATCTATCCAACTGCTGATTATCAGACGACGCAGTTCGTTTACCACCCCCGGCTTGGCGAATCCGACTTTAATAAATAATACCCCACCAAAACCCCGCGCAGCTGTGGCAACTTGCAAGCTGGTGATCTGAACTTGAAGCTTCAAATAACTGAGCTCCAAGGACATTGAAGCCGGATCTCTCTGGAAACCCCGAGCCTTTGGGAGAAAGAATTTCTTGCGCAGCCGAAGCTTCTGGGATTAGTTCCTTCCCCATCGATACCTTTCTTTAGACGGTTCTTCCAAGTCACGATCCTAGTTTATGTTGTCATAATCAGGCAGGTGGAACCAGGCTGTATAGCAGGCGACTCATCCAATTTCAATTCACTTCCTTCTCTTTATTCCAACCTCTTTATCTCTACTCAAAGAATCTCGAGACCTTTTTTCTTCCTCTTCTTTTCCTCTCCAACCTCGAAATCCCGCATTTCTCGACAAGTTTGGTAGGCGACTCGACCTCCTACCTCCTCCGACATCGCGAAACTCCGACGCTCTTACTTATTTCCCCCAACGCTTTCTTTTACTGCCAACATGTCTGTCGATCGAGTCCTCAAGGGGGCTTGCCATTGTGGCCGCTTTGGCTATTATGTTGTGATGCCCGAGGAGCATGAATTGGCCAAGGTCATATTCAGCACTGATCCTGTACACCGTAAGAATCGCGATTCACTGCTGCTCTTTCTTCATAGCTGCCCATTCTATTTTCTTCCTCCTCCTTCCCCTCGAAACCTCATGCTACTCAATCCCACACTTGGTCCAAGCCCACCTTAGTTAGCTTCCCTATTAACCACTTTCCTTCTTGCACAGAGGCCACAATGGCCAACCCCCTCTCTGCATACCTGCGCGTCCCCTTCATGTGGTACCGCAGCATCATCAATCCGCTCCACTCGTTCGAGACCGCGTCCATGATCCGTCGCCGCTACGATTACCAGTTCGATGATTCCGACCTCGAGGGCCACCGCTACTTCTGCGGCCTTTGCGGTACTCCCATCGCGTACCACAGTGAGGAGCCGGAAGAGTCGGACTACATCATGATTACCCTGGGCAGCCTCGATCCTCAAGACCTCCGCGATCTTGAGGCCATGGGCCTCATTCCCACCGAGGAGAGCGTTGAATCCGGAATCTTTGCCGAGGCCGGCAAGCCCGCTGTCGCTGCGACTCCGGAGGCTACCGATACCTCAATTGACGACGCCCTCCAGATCCTCGCGGGCATCCCCTGGTTCGACTCGCTCGTTGAAGGCTCAATTCTCGGCAGGCTCACCCGTACTCCCAAGAGCGAGGTCGTCGTGCCACGCGATCACACCAAAGTCATTATTCAATGGGAGATCACCGAATTCGAAGACGAGGAGTCCGAAGAGGTCAAGGACGTCGATGTCAAGACGGCGACGCTGTTTGGTAAGAGGAAACTCAGGGACTTTGTCGAAGAGATGGAGAAGGAGCTGGGATTCTAACTTGTTTTTTCCTTTGTGGTTTTCACCCATGTGCACTAGTTTTTTCCTAAGGGTTTGCATGCCTCGGAGGCATTTTGGCCATGGTTGATCTTTTTTCGACTCGATTTTCTTTCTTTTCATCTTCCTTTTGTCAACGAGGCTTCAGGAATCGGCGTTCAGGTCATTTGCTGTATTTTTACTACATTTAAAGCCGACGTCTCATTTGTCGATACCGGCATAGAGTTCCATTTCTCTCCCTCTTTTCCGCTTGTTTCACGACATGACGGCCACATTTTCCAGTTGACTGTCCTTGGACCAGCTCGGCTCTGGGGTCATCCTCAACAAAGACGACAATAACTCTTTACCCCCCAAGGGGTTACCTGGCTTACCTTTGGAGTTCCAACCGGTGGACATTCGGAACGGCTTTTCTTTCTTTTTTTTTCTTCTGTCATAGATCAGACGGCGATAGTCCAAGACATCGACGCTCACGCGAAACGACGATGGGTACAATAGGGGGAAACGTGGTTTTCAAGGCAACTTTGGTCTGTATATCTCTGGCGATATATAGCTTTCTTTCTTTTTCTTTTTAGAGTTGCAATAACGATGGTCAGCCACATAATGGAGTCCGAGGTGCCATGTTCGATAGGTTTGGGTTGTTTGCATGGCGACGGGTATGGACGTTATAAAAATGTTGCTGTTCCTGGCTCTTTTATGCGAGGAGTTCTCGTTCATCTGTAACACACTCGTTCAAGGGTAGTCTACTCAGGTGCGCATGACGGAACATATCCTCCGTCGGCGTCCAGGCTTGGATGGGCTCACCCGTGTAGACAGCAACAGACGAGATACAACTTGAGGCAGAGCCCCAAGTGGGGTGACAGCATGCACGATTCTAACAGCGCAGCCTGCATACACTTCTATATTGCCATAAGAGACAAGTACGGAGTAGGCAGGCAGCAAATTAGCCCGGACTAATATTATCCCCATACCCATTACATATAAGCCACACCCTCCGTTTTCCTCACACCAGTACAAGAATCTGTTTGTTTTCTTCTAGGACCAATGCCGCCAGCTTCTTGGTTCCCCCGAGGTTTGAGTGCACGGTGCCTCCTCCGAGCGGTGGGAGACTCCGGTACCAAACTTTCAACGGGCCTCGGAGGACTGGGATTGATGGATCTTTGGATCCGACGGGAATCGACGGAGGAACCTGGATGTTTTGCTCCCCTGCCTATACCTCCACCATATACGCGTGTTTCAACGCTCGGTGCGGAATTACAGCGAGGCTTCGCATTTCGGACTCGTCTCCACGGGGATTAGGTCTATCCGGAGGCGAAGAGTAAGCAGAACCTCTCGCCAAAACTCCATCTCATCTCGCTTCGTGCTATCAGAGTGGTGGAGATTCTTTTGTATGGGGTGGTTCCACCAGGCAACAACAGCTTCAAGATCTCGCTCGGTCGTATGTCCTCCCCGAGATATTCATGATTGGCGAGGTGAGGCGGGTTGGGAAAAGGATGAGAGGGGTTGGATACGATAACGGGAGGAGGAGGGGCAGTTGTTATTATCGATATTAGATCAATTGAAGTCCGTCTTACCTGTAGGTACAGCATAAGTACCGGTCTGATGAGAGTCTCTTACAGCGATGGGCGCAGCGGACACTCGGGCCGGATGCCGGTACTTAGAGGTACATCCGGTCTGGTGGGGGGAAAGCGGGGGAGGAGTGCAGCGGCGATATTGGAGGGTATCACGTACTTTGGGGGTTTATTGCTTGCGTTACAAAGCGGGCGGAACCCTGGTAGCTTAAGAGGGGTCACGCTGCATCTCTGTCAGTTGTTTGGGCGGATCTATATTTGTACGAATCGGTCAAGAGCTTGAACTTGTTTGGGACTTGGGACTAATGTAGTAGGATTTGACAGCCATCAGCCATTGGAACCAAAATGGCAGCTTTCTGGAAAAGGAGGCATTGGGAGAAATGCGATGGATGGCTGGGTCATAAGAATCTGGGGTCAAACGCCACCACGATGTTTCCCTGCCCGTCTCCTGAACCCCAAGGAACCAAACGGGACCGGAAAAGAACATTAGAGAGAGAGCACAAGAGCACCCCCGTCTCCACGACTTTGGCAGTCTTGTTTGTGACGGAAGACACCATCGCGAGGTTGCATCAGTTGTCCCTTTGAACGTCCGAGCCGTCGCCGCAATCGTGCGCTCTCGCACAAAATATCTACGGAGTACCAAGTCCGGACAGGGTTGCCATTGGAGATGCCCGCCTAAGAGAAATTGATGTTCGTCCCGTGATGCTAGCCTGCATGATCGTGGGTGGCCGTGCTGGAGTTGTGCAGTTGTGCACTACTTATTTTCTAGAGTTGAGAGGATTAGGCTAGCTACTTGTAGGTCTCTTAATTGCTTCTCCGACTAGACAGAGCTCGATGGCATGGAGATATGGCTTTTACCCAGCTCTGCATTGTGAGAGCGAGACAAGATCTCTGCTTGAGGAGACAGCTCTGACAAGCTCAAACGTCTTTTTTGTTCCGAATCGTTGGGGTAAGCAAGTATTTGATCTCGTCCCGGTTTCCCCGAAGTGGAATGAGGGAATCTCGAGAACAGGAGCTTGGCCAGTCAACTTGGAGCGCCTCGGTCGACAATGAATCGTGGAACATTCAAGGGGAACAATGAAGTGGTCAAATCTTCGTGTTGTTGGTGTCCCCACATTTTTGTTGTCTCCGGTTATGCCGGTTGGGAAGGTGACATGAGCACAAATTGGACATAAAATAGACACAAATTATGCACAATAAACATGCACAAACATTATACAATTAGCATAACTTGTGCAATTCAATTTCACAAGCCCATGCATGCGCACACCTGTTGCACTCGGCATAAACTTGGGTCGTGGCACTCTATCGATCCCTGTCCGCTGCATTCTCCCATTGGTCCCAATTCGCCCTCGCTTCCATCCATCAATCCTACTGCCAGGCTTCCGTCTAAAGTCCACATAAAATAGCTTCCTACAAGCAGACAGAGCCCATCCCGGGCTCAATCTTCCTCGCTTCTGCCCTTCTGTTCCCCTTTCGTTTGGGGCTCGCTCCTCCGCACTTCACCCGCGGACCCACGCCACTGGTCATTGATGCCACTCGCCGCAAAACCTCCCATCAAACACGAACACACACATGACAAGCCCACACAAGGATTCCCCAATCCAAGGAACGGGAACGGCCCAGCTCTCACCAAGTACAATGTCGCTGTCCTTTCGGTCACGACGGTCCGATACGCGATACACTTGCACAATTTTGAATAAACACAACTCTTGTGCTATGCTTATCATGTCTTATTCACGTCTTGTGCTCTTATGCGTATTTTTATGAACGAAATGTGCGAGGCGGACGCCGTTCCGAAATATCGAGACCCCCTCCCCTCCTCCTCCTTCTCCTCTGACCTCGTCACTTTGCTCCCTTTGTCAAGACGGGCAACGGGCATTGAGTCCGGCTGGGCATACGAAGCAGGGAAAGGAGGAAGGAGTGTCATCCCATCTGTTCCGCCCCCCTGGGCATGTCTAATTGTAGTTTTGTAGTCCTGGAGATGGGTAAAAGATCGAGCAGGGCGGTCCACGGTCTAAATTATATATATAAAGACGTGATGCTTCCGCCCACCCTCCCCGGTCCTGTTGATCTCTTCTTTTTACTTTTCGTTTTTCATCCTCCTTCTATCCATTCTTCTTGCTTGTACGATCCTGTTCCTGTCTTGTAAGGAAACTTGATATACGCAAGACTTAGTGTAGTTCTAAACACACTTCAACAAGAACATCGACATACCACTCGCCCACCTCCAAAACTCTCCTAAGTCTCCATCTCTAAACCTTCAAAAATGTCTCTTCCCAAGGATTTCCTCTGGGGTTTCGCCACCGCCGCGTATGTATCATGAACCCTGTTACCCCAGATTTTTTTGCCCAAATACATTTCCCCATCAAGCCACTTCCGTTTCATCCACTCGCTGCCTTTCCACCCCCGCCTTGCATCACCGACCGACAGGTCCACCCTCACGCATGCCACAATTGCACCTTCGGAAGGCTACTCGGGGAGAGGCGTTGGCGAATCAAATCGGCGCCGGCCTCTTCCCCTCCGGCCGTCGGACCTAGTCACTTAGCTACACATTGTTTTTCTGAACGCCGCTGTCGATTTCGCCCAACAGGAGACTCTCGTTTTCTAGGGCAAATTACTCTGGTGTTTTTTTTAAAACCTTCTCTTTGGAAATTTTGTGTTGTTTATGCCTATGTGCATTTTCCTTGTTCCTAGCTTCCCCCACCCCGCCCTCCGCATCTCCGGCCCGGCCTGCCTAGCCCGAGACTAAAACCCAACTAACACTTTTTCGTCTCCCCCACACTCTAGTTACCAAATCGAAGGCGCCAGTGAAAAAGACGGCCGCGGCCCCTCCATCTGGGACACATTCTGCGCCATCCCCGGCAAGATCGCCGACGGCAGCTCCGGCGCCGTAGCCTGCGACTCGTACAACCGCGCCGGCGAGGACATCGCCCTCCTCAAGGAGCTCGGCGCCTCCGCCTACCGATTCTCCATCTCGTGGAGCCGAATCATCCCTCTCGGCGGCCGGAACGACCCCGTTAACCAGGCGGGTATCGACCATTACGTCAAGTTCGTCGATGACCTCACCGACGCCGGCATCACGCCCTTCGTGACCCTGTTCCATTGGGATCTACCCGATGGTTTGGATAAGCGATATGGTGGGCTTCTTAACCGTGAGGAGTTCCCTCTTGATTTCGAGCACTATGCCCGGACCGTGTTCAAGGCTCTTCCCAAGGTGAAGCACTGGATCACTTTCAACGAGCCGTGGTGCTCTGCCATCCTCGGTTACAACACCGGTTTCTTTGCCCCCGGACATACATCGGACCGCTCCAAGTCCGCCGTCGGCGACTCGGCCCGCGAGCCCTGGATTGCGGGACACAACATGCTCGTCGCCCACGGCCGAGCCGTCAAGGCCTACCGCGAGGAGTTCAAGCCCACCAACGGCGGGGAGATCGGCATCACCCTGAACGGCGACGCCACGTACCCGTGGGACCCCGAGGATCCCGAGGACGTGGCGGCGTGCGACCGCAAGATCGAGTTCGCCATCTCGTGGTTCGCTGACCCCATCTACTTCGGGAAGTACCCGGATTCGATGCTCGCCCAGCTCGGTGACCGTCTGCCCACTTTCACGGACGAGGAACGCGCTCTCGTGCAGGGTTCCAATGACTTCTACGGCATGAACCACTATACGGCTAACTACATCAAGCACAAGACGGACGCGCCCCCCGAGGATGATTTTCTCGGGAATCTCGAGACGTTGTTCGAGTCCAAGAACGGTGACTGCATCGGTCCTGAGACTCAGTCCTTCTGGCTCCGTCCTAACCCCCAGGGCTTCCGCGATCTGCTCAACTGGCTCTCCAAGCGCTATGGTCGTCCCAAGATCTACGTCACTGAGAACGGCACGTCGATCAAGGGCGAGAACGACTTACCTAGGGAGCAGATCCTCCAGGATGACTTCCGCGTCGAGTACTTCGACACCTACGCCAAGGCCATGGCGGATGCCTACGAGAAGGACGGCGTCGATGTCAGGGGTTATATGGCCTGGTCGCTTCTTGACAACTTCGAATGGGCTGAGGGATACGAGACAAGGTTCGGAGTTACATTTGTGGACTACTTAAACGGCCAGAAGAGATATCCGAAGAAGAGTGCCAGGTCTTTGAAGCCGTTGTTCGATTCTTTAATAAAGAAGGATTAAGAGTAGGTTTTTGTCTTTTCCTGCGGCGGAGGGATTCTGAATTAGTGGCAAGGTCAAATATATGACTCATGAGAGCAGAATGATACATGTTTTGGAAATTGCGAATATTTTCCTGGATTTATTTGCTGTCAAAATGTGACGTGTTGGTGAACTCGCGATATTCAAGTCGTTGGATGCTCCGACTGCGTACCTTCCACTTTGGGGCTCCGGCCCCACTCGGATGCGCGGAGCCGCGATGTACCTGTGCAAAGTGTGAACACAACCAACCAGGCTGAGCACAGAAGACCCATTTAAGCATCAAGCGCTCAAGCGCGCGCATGAGATTGAACGTTCGCTGCCCATGTATAAATTCTAGTGCGTCCCTGTTTAGGCTTTTATTTGTGGGATCGTAGGCTGGCGACTTGAAATTTCCCGTCCTCGCCCCTCCCAGGCGCTACTCATCTTGGAACGGTCATCTACTCTCCGGTACCTTCTTCCCCAAGCGCACTTCCCCCAGCATCACCACTTCCGCTCTGCGGCGCTTTAGAAGTTTCCAAAGCAATTCTCGCCCTCTCAGCTTGTCTGGCTTTGATTTCCACTATCCGCATATCTCGCTTTGGCAGTGAGGCTACTGCATCATCGACGTTTAGTGATCCCTCTTTTACTCTCCGCCATAGCGAAAAGAACTTGATCTTGCTTCTGGGCAGTAGCATCAGACGAAAGTATTGGATGAAGAATTTAGTCGCTGCTGGTAGCTGGGAGTAGCGTTCAGAGGGTAAGAGAGTGAGGACTCTGGAGTATTCTGATTTAATGTAGAGATTGAGATTGGAATTTAGGCCGGAGTCGGTTAAGCGTTGAACGATAACGATGGTTTCGATCAATGCTAAAATTGAAAACTTAGTGATACAACTCATTAAGTGGACGGAATAGGGATATTTACTTACCATCTAAATACGGCTCAAGGCGTGGAAACCGACACCTAGGCCCGGGAAAAAGAAGAGTGTTCGAAAAGAAAGATGGTCTATCGAGGTCCAAGTGCCAAAGAGAAGAAGGGATGAGTAGAATTCCTATGGTATCTGTCCTTGGTGATGGACGCCGCAGCCGATATCCGGGCCAGCCAGAACTGCAATCTTTCGCTGGTCTGAGTGATCTGAATCGGAGGTCGTTTTGAGCTTCTTCCGAGTAGCCGTGTTCAAGCAGCTTTTCGAAAGCGGACTGGAGCGCATCACCGGCGACGGCGATGTAGATGTCGCTGATCACTAGATCTGAGCCGTTGACAACTGTAGCTAGGTCTCCGACGATGCAGGCTCGATACCCGTGTTTCTCGAGAATTTCTGCGGCTAAGATCTCTTCTGACAGGTCCTCGGACTGTCCTAGTCGTTCTAGGTTCCAGGTGACGGGAAACTCCATGAGTGCAGGGATGGGTTGATGAAGAACGCGGCACAGAATGGCCGGTGGCTGGATGCAAGGTTGATGGAGGGTGGAATGGATTTCAAATTTGAAATGGATTACAGATATATGGAGAAGCGACAGAGTAACTCAAAAAGGTCATTGATGGGCTGAATCTTGGATTGTTGGTTCAATATTCCTTTCAGTGATTTACGATCCCTCTCAAAACAAACTTCACATGACTCTCCATGTTTACACCCCAAAGAAAATCCTTTTCCATTAAAGAAGAAGAAGAAACAGAAATAAGGAAGGCACTGGCGTAAAACCAATTCAATTTGGCAAACCGTGTCGAGATTCGCTTCACAATAAGATGAGAATTATATTTGATTCTCAGCTCAATGAAACAGACTGGAAAGAACAGAAAACAAAGCGGTGAATTACATTCCATCACCCTGCGGATGTCTCGGGCTACTACCACCTTAGGACAGACGGATTCTTGTCCTAAAATTGTACAGGAAAAGAGCCGAAATGTATCAATGATTCTTCAACGTTGAAGTTTAATCATCCCGCCCATCTCACTAGTTTCGGCCCGAAATTGAACAATTGAAAATTCATTGTTGCTTCCCCGCGCCCGGCGTTTGTCCACTTGGTTTTTCCCTTGCCTTTCCCGACGGATTCTGAGGGAAGATTGAACGGACACGGGATTGAGCTACCGGCGTGGAATTGGGTCGTCGGGACCGGGATTCGGCGTGGCCGGGTCCGGCATTGAGGTCTCCGCGTCTGTACACAGAAAGACTGAATTCCGTTTTTGGCTTGACTTGTGTGAATTAGTGGCGGCATGGTCTTGCCTGGTGCTGAGCACGACGTCGGTGGATTGTTCCAGAAACTCAACTGTTTTCTTTATTACCTTTGTCTCAATCCTCGAGTCAATCCTTACCTCTCATCCGTGCTCAAACTCATTCCCATTTCTTTTTTCAGTTATATATTTTATATTCTCGAGTGAACGCGAAAATGGCCGCAGATATGCTCGCCGTCACGGCTCCGACCTACTGCGACCCATCCCGTTATGAGCTCTCTACTATATCGCGACCAGGAATCACAGAGCCGACGGATGTAATTATACAGGTTCATGCAGCGAGCATCAATCCTGTGGATGTGAAGAAGGCGGACGGGGTGTTTAAGCTGGCAGTAAAGGAGCAGTGAGTAACCTCAATTTCACCTCTTCGGGAGAAACGTTTTGAGGCTGATGTCTGCAATGCAAAGATTCCCATACCAAATTGGATATGACGCTGCAGGTGTAGTTACAGAGATTGGGGATGGAGTTAAGAAATTCAAAGTTGGGGACGAGGTTTACACGCGATTGCCCGAGGTTGGTAGAGGTAATATCTAGTCCCATTTCCGTCCTGTGTGACATCATCATCGTGACTGACACTTTGGGTAGGTTCATGGGGTGAATATGTTAAATGCGCCGAGTCCTATGTTGCCCTCAAGCCCAAGAATCTCTCATTCTCTGAAGCCGCCTCGCTTCCGCTTGCTGGCGTCACGGCGCTGCAAATCTTGCGACAGTACAAGGGATCGCTTGAGGGTAAAACCGTCTTTATACCCGCCGGTTGTAAGTTACAGCCTCAACTGCTCCCACTTTCGATGATTAAAGGGTGAGAGGGTGCTGATACGCTGAGTTTCTTTCTTAGTGAGCGGCACGGGTGCATTTGCGTGTCAACTAGCCAAAAACGTCTTCCATGCTGGCAAAGTTATCACTACAGTTTCTAGGTCCAAGATTCCAAAGGTTCCCGAACTCCTCGGCCAAGGCGTAGTAGATCAGGGTATGCATCTTATTCCTCTTCCTTATTATCCCTTCATTTGTTGACCTAACCCCACCAGTTATCGACTACACGAAAGACGACCCCACAGACGTTATCCCCCTACGGTCTGTCGACTTTCTCTTTGATACCACCGGGCAGGCCATGCAACTCCTTTCTCTCATGGTCCCTTCCACCAGCCTCATTGTCTCCATCTCCACGAAACCCTCTGCGACAACCCTCCAAGGATCGAGTGTCATGAAGCGGCCTGACAACCCTCGTATCCCGCTGTTCGGGCGCTGTTCCTCGATGCGGGCGATACGGCGCGTAAGTTGCGAGCCCGGCGCTGGGGCGTGGAGTATATGTACTGGTTCTTGGACCCGAATGGCGAAGACTTAGATACTCTGACGGGATATGTGGAGGAAGGGAAGTTGGTGCCCGTGGTGGGTGCGACTGTGGACCTGAGGGACATCGAAAAGGTGCGAGAGGCGTGTATGGTAGTTTATAACGGAAAGGGCGGATTGGGGAAGACAGTCTTTGAGGTTATCCGGGAGTAGACAAAGCTCAAGGGAATGTTATTGAGCTTTGAATGAGCAAGATCTCGTCCATGTCGAGATGTGCCGCGGATGCCGACTGGCCTAAGAGATCAACTGATGTTTGTGTGGTTGTACAGTGGCAACCAGAACATAATACCATGCACCATGCACCATGGTGGAATGTCGGTCTTGTGGCCGATGGCCTTCGGTAAGATACTCACGCCAGATTCGGACGACGCGGCCAACTGCGTTCCTGCCTTCCTCTCCTTTCTTGTGTTTTTTTATACTTCCCCACTCTTTCCTCTTCCCGTCTTTTTCGTGCGGTTATTGAGATGCTGGCTTATTGACTTACTCAGATCTCTGCTTGCTTAATTCTGGAAACAGGTGGGAGCGGAATGGTTGATACTCACTGTCCGGAAGTATGATCTGAACCGCCTGTGGAATCTAAGCGGCACTTAGTCGATCTCTGTTTCCGTGCCTGCTTGCTTCTCTCGTCGGGAGACGGCCATCTTTTACAGCTTCATCATTGATAGACTGTGCACTATGGAGGGCTCGGTCCCACATAGCATGGGCCTCCCAATGGCCAACAAGAGACATAAACGGTGGTCCATCTTTATGCTTCTGGAAGCAGTGTGTTCTTAGAAGTGCCCGGTCTGTCGTTTTGTATCCCGGTATATCTGATAGACATACAGGGCATTTTGTCGAGATAGTGACATGACTAGCGACATGAACTTTTAGATCAGATCGATGATCCAAACCGTATGTGCTTCTGTCACAGTCTTTGTGCGGACAGGCCGTCTGCTCCTTGGTTTTCGGTTAGCATTTGTCCTCGTGCTTGACGATCCTGGGCTTCTCGTATGTTGTATACGGCTTGGGACATCCCCGGTCTTTGTTCTTACAGAACACAACATGAAAGCTTGGTGTATCCCTTGAATTCCCAGCCCTTGGACCCTCCTTCCCCTTATTATATATGCATCGGTATTGATGGCCGAGTATTTTCGTATAAACCGTATCAAAATGTGGTCAAGTTGTACGTTTTCCTTTAGCGGGTCCGATTCGGCAGTGGCACGGGAATCCGTCTCAGGAGATTGGCTTCGATTCTGTCGAGTTCGCCCTTCTTCGTCCGCAATGCCTGATATTTCCACGCGTACTTAGAGATGTTGAGGCTAGAGCTCAGGCAGGGTTTGAAAGGGTCAATATTTCTCTCGTCCTCGGCCCACTCGAGTTTTTCTTTCAAAGGCAGCCCTCGACCTGTCCCCTCCCGTGCTCTTGCCGGTTGCGGTACGATTCCATCATTCCGACTCCCTTCTCCATTCCATTCCTGTTTCATTCCCTCCTTCCGCAGAACCATAGCTCCCTCCTTCCTTCATCCCCTAGCATGTGTTCCGAAGGCTAGTTCATGGCTTCTTCTTTCGTTCCGAGACCATGATTCATTCATTTGGCAACATCACAGGCTCACATCTTCATACATCTGGCTACGCCGGAATTTTCTTTTCTATTGCAGACTCATCGCTCTCTAGCATGTGCGCCCAGCCAGCGTACCCGCAGCTTCCATTATCGTTCTCTTAACATCGTAGCCTTCCAAATTCATCCCAATTCCCTCCCCATCTCACGGGCTCGTTCCTTCTCTCGTTGCCCGATTCTTGCACCACTTCTGTACTGCTATATTACACTACTCGATTTCTCCGTCTGTCCTTCCCCATAGAAAGGGATACGATTCGCAGTTCAACACGTATTCTTCCTCTACTCCTTCCTCAACTTCCTACTCGCTCCTGACTCATCCCTCCTCTACGCCTCCACCATCAAACTATAAAAGGAGGCTATTCCTCATCCCATCTCAGGTTTTCATCTCCCTTTTCCTCTACACACTCTTCTATATATACCCTAAGTAACACTACTACACCTACCACTACCCAACTATACAAGTCTTAATGTCTATTCCTCATCCTATCCCAGTTTCCCTCTCCTATTTTTCTACGCGCTCTTCAATGTATGCCTCGAGTAACACTACTACACCTGTCACTACTTCCGAGGGAAGGAAATATTGTCTCTGCTCAACGTATTACGTCTAAATTGGCGAGACGGACCGAATCCCTGGGAAAACTTCTACTCAAGCACATTCTACACCGTTCAATCTGAGCGCAGGCCAGATCGACTTCAGTGGTTGGCGTATTTGTTGATGCCAAGGGAGCACAAGGAGTCAATTCCGGAAACTGTTACGCCAACATGTTGGCTGTTTGCAGGCTGTAACCACTGCACCAAAAGGACTACCTGTCAGGATTTCCTGGTAGCTTGTTACAGAGCCGTACGAAATTCACGTAACGTAAACTCTCACCAGAATCTGCCTTGACAAGGATTGGATTGACCTCTTCACGTTTGACGGGCGAGACATGCCGCCTACGGAGGCAACTGTTCAACAGCAGGAGAAGTGGATCACGGAGTTCTATGACACATTTTGGCCTATCGGCCAAGAGCTCACAAGCGGGCATCAGGTGTTTCTGGAAATGGTTAAAGGCATCACTGTCTCCAAAGTCAAGAGGGCCATATCCGGGTCTACATCTATACATTTGGATCAGGATCCCCAAAGGATCACAACAGAGGCGCACAAGATCCTCGACATCCGCCGGCGGCCCGGATATTGAGCGACCGGATGTGGAGAGTTTATACGTCACGGGCTCCGTTCTTCTCATCGACGCGTGTACCGAATGGGAAGGAGGACCTGAAGAACCGGGCTGTCGACGATTCGCCCGACATGCCACTTCGCCCACGACCGGTGCCACATCTTATCGGTCTCCTTAGCCAAGGGTTACCCATTCATTCGATGCTAATTATTGGAACCGAGCCGCCGAGGCAAGTGGAATTATGACGTGGCCCTGCGAGGCAGATTTGAACTTGGCGATCCAGGAATGGAGAGACGAAGGTGATCAGAATGCTAAGGCTTGGCGGACAACTTCTGAAGCTCGCCAAATCGTGGATCGAGTCCAGCTATTTCGGAAAAACCACTGGGCTGAAAGCAGGTCCAACGCATTGTTGTAGGCTGCACGGTGAGACTGGCCGGTCAAGCCATGTTTAATACGAGCCTGGACGGGCTTGGAATCAACCAGGACCGAGTTGGCGAAGTTTAAAGGCGCTCTAGTTAGAGCCTAAGATGCAGCAACGACACTTGTTCCCTTCCCGATCTAGCTGCAAATGTTGCTTCTAATATCCCCAAAAGAGACATCGTATCTACGACGAGGAGGCTCGCGACGTTCTCCAAAAATGCGCAAAGCGCATCTCTCTCGCGTGCCAAGTCGAGAGTCTGAAAGCACGGCTCTGGGATGAAGTCCTTCGAGGCCAGCTAAAGCGAAACCATTTGACGTCTGCGGGAAAAGGCCTACGAATTCGAACGTAGCACCTCTAAGGCCCTCAAAAGGGGTGAAATACAACTCGAAAATCAGCGCAAGGTCTTCAATTCACATATCAACAGTCTGACCGAGAACCTACAGAGGGCCACTGACCAAATCAACAAACTGACAACCTTGGTTCTCCACCGCGGGCAGCTTATCGCGGAGATCTAGGGGGCAGTTGAGAACAGTTCTGCTGGGCATGAGCTCACTGCGCTGATATTCAATGAAAGAGTTGAACGTTTCTAAGCAACCTGTGAGGTTTGACTTACTTGCGGCTAGGCCATCTGACGGCAAAAGATGCTGCCACGACCATCCCCACTTTACATGAGTAGGCTCCTAGAGCCACTGCATTCGTCTGCCTTCACACGACCGCCAGATGGCGAGTTTACAACTACGAGAATCAAAATGACGGAAGTACGTCGGGGAATAACTCCAAGGGAAGGCCGAGAACGCCCCCTGATGAAGACTCCGGCGTACCAGATCCTTCCCAGCAGATGGTTCCCCCGACCGGACAAGGCTCAACCCCCCAAAGACGTCACTCGACCCATTTTGTTCAAGGAATACGAAGACAAACGAATTAGTGACAGGAAAGAAGTCTTGGAGTTGATCGATGAACTAATAGACTCATGGGTGAGTGACTTGTCCAGACTGAGCTGGACCTGCAGATCAGTTTTCTGCCCCGGTGAATATTCTCCATCTCGCTCGCTCCTTCTGTCTCAGAACTATTTTTCTCGGCGCTGGCCTTTGTCTATTAAATCTTGAACAGGCAAGATGGCCACAAGGCAAACCTGCCCCAAACACACACGTCCACAATTGAAACGACATATTTTCTTCCAATCTCACAAACACACAACCAGAATCAAGATGGCATCTCAACCCCAGGTAAGTAAGACTTTATGAGACCCCTGCCGCAACGGGTGCATGGCAATCCCGCGCGGCCTCGACTTGGAGCAGTATCCCTGGTTTCCACGACGCCACAGAGCGCTAACAGTCGTCTATTATTCCTCATGTCTAGCGAGTAGGCAACAACTTCGGCCCCGAGTACTTGAAGGCCAAGGCAGCCTCTAAAGTGCTGTACCTTGGCCAGTTACATTCTAAGGCACCAAAGAAGGAGATTGAGGCAACAGTGGGGCAAGTCCTCAGGACTAGCTCTGGTATTTTCCACTGGAAGCTAGTCAAAAGTGGTCACGATGGCGAGCATGAAGGCTGGTGCCATCTTCAGCTTGAGAGTGCAGAAGAGGCGAGACGCGCTCTCGACAAGCTGCGTACGCTGCAGATCCGAGGTCGGCAGGTGAAGATCGGAAGACTCTCAGATACCACTCGCGGGGTCGCTTGAGTCTCCGTCGATCTGCCTCCATCCCCCCGAACTCGTCGACGCCCTCCGCGTCCAAGGACATTTGCCGGAGGAGGAGAGGGGCCGGGCCAGATGTGATATTTGTGGCAGAATTTACTCCCAATTTCTCCTCTCATGCAGAGGATGCTCGACAATTGGCTACAGCGGTACGTAATATTGAGTTTACAATTAGCAGCGTGCTGACGGTTTTCAAAGCACCCAAATCTTCTCCAATGCCCACTTCGGCGAAGGTATCTGCATTCGCCATGAGTCAACTCCGGTCAATCCGGCCAGCTAAATTGCCTCGGGGTGGATATTCCAGTCTGAGAATGCCGACCTGTACAGAGAGAGGTTCTTCAAAAGCACACCGAGCTTTACACGGTGTACAAAGGCCTTGGGTTCTCTGAGCTTTCCATTATCTACACAGATAATGATGAGACTCAGAGATCCTACTCTCAACAGTACCCAAGCCCTGCCCAGGACAACAAACAGGCCCGCAGTGTTCCCCAGACACACCAAATCACCATGGCTCTTACTTTGAAAACCATTGATCAGGCTCAGGAGTATCTTCAGAAAGCTATGAGAGGTGTGCCCTTCTTGGTTTTTCGAGGTCTGGATGGAAAACGTCTGAAGGAGTTGCTTGATCGGTTGGCAGCGAACAAAAGTATGGTGAACCCGAGCAGTCAAGCTTTGGTTCAACGGGTCAAGCCATGTTTTCCCAATGATGGTCCGGCAAGAGTCCCGGCGAAACTCGACATGGACATGTGGCCGTGGTGCGGGAGGTTGAACTGTCTGAGGTGGGGCTAGAGATTCAGGCTGTGGTCAAGTCGGACCAGGCCTCTAGTTTACTTCGAGGTTTCCAGGTGGCGGTCGTGCCCTTGAAGAGGCGGTGACAAAAGAAGGAGAAGGCCGGCTCCAAGATACGGCACCAACCCGACACCTCGAGCGAGAAAGAGCTCGCGGATAAAGATCCTCGGAAGGTGAACCGAGTGGAGGACATATTTGCTTACGATGGATAGGCCCCACCGTGATATGGAGGGCATATTCAAGGAGGGGATCGCGGTGCTCAACAGAAAATCGGCTCTGAATTGGTATCCTGGCCAACTACCCCGTACAAATTCCTCCGGGAAGGCAGTGGATACCTCCAACCTGTCATTTTCCCCTTCTCATTTGGAAAATGCGGCATGATGCCACTGATTTACGGTCGGCAACTTCCGATGGGCACGTCGTCAAATTCGCAAGGGCACCACTCGTCAGTGTTGAGTGGGAAGAGTTCGACACCTTATGGAAATGGCAGAGTTACGGTCGGCAAATCGAGAAGGAAATGGTACGAGAAAAGGTGTGGATCACTGACAAGGGCGCACGGATGACATTCCTATCTGGCTCAGGCCAAGGGGAGGTGGTTACTGGAGTTTGGAGAAGAGGAGCGAGGATACAATGGCAGAGGTGCCACGAATACTCTGGCAGAGAATGAACAGGGACAGGAAGTCTGAATTTGGCAAACGCCGTGGTGATGAGAGCGGCGGGTAGGGCAGCGGTGATAGTGAGCACAGCGGCAGATCGTATCCGTCCGCAAGGTCCACCAAATTAACACGCTGAGATGGCACTCAACCCGTTGCCAAGTATATACGCATGCTATGTAGATTTAGACCCACTCTTGTCTCTTAGGTCATATAATCACATGTCCATTCAATGTTATTCGTGTTCGCCATCATCTAAACTACCTCAGTGATGCTTGTGCTAGTGACTTTGGGCCCGAAAGGTAAAATGGACCCGAGTCGCAACGACAGCCTCGTGGCAGGTGATTCAGGAACAAAATAAATGGATTGGAGCCTCCCTATAATGGCTCAATGTTGGTTTCCAATGCTCCGTCCATTTAGTCTTGTCCTCAGTTTCCACTAAACATTATCCCGCCGTTTCTAGTTGGCATCCCCGATACCAGGGAGGTGAGACATCCAATACGTTTTCTATCACAACCCGGATGCCTCCGATATTTCTTTCCAGCCCATAATGGACCTAATAAAAGGAGTCTTGAAGGGGCTCAGCCTCATTTATTTGACGCTCCGATCAATCTTGAAACCCTTTGGCTCAACCCCTGAAGAAGAGAGCCGTCGTTCAGAAGAGAGTAATGATGAAGGGAGAAATCATTCCGAAGAGAGATATCATTTTGAAGAGAGTAATGATGAGGAACTGCTGCTAGAACATCCCCAGCCATCGATTCAGCGCCTACCCGACGAAGTTTTATTAGAGATTCTATCCCATCTCAGCATAGAATCTCTATTCCTTTTAGGCCGGACCTGCCGCATTTTCTCGCGTCTAATCCACGACCGGACTTTCCAAGAAATGTTCAAGCCTCGCCACGAGGAGCCCCAACCCGGCCAGAGGCCATGGAGAAAGCCAATCTGGGATAAAGCTTCTCGCAATCGGGTATGTCATCTGCTACGTAAAGATAAGTACTGCAGCGACTGCTTCCGTACGCATGAAACCGGGTATTTCTCATCAGCTCGCTCATGGATGAAGTCGACTCTCTTCTGTTCCGGCTGTCAGACCACCCACCCGAGGTTTCTATTCTCTGCCAACCAGCGGGCTCAAGCCGATTCGATTCGAATCTGCATTGGCCGGCGAGGTTGTGTGAGGGTGTGCGAACACAAGTCGATCACCTGGTCAGACATCGAGAAGTGGCCCAGGCAAAGGAGTTGGAGACGGGAAAAGATCGTTTGTAGAGAGTGCTGCTCATTCAGGGAGTATTATATGTCTCTTGGACTATCTTACCCTACTGAGATTTCCTGGGGCAGGGTAGGAGAAGCTCTGAGCATCATGATTTTTCGAAAAGTTCCTGTGTTTGAACTGGGTTGGCGTCTCAGCCAGCCAACGCAAGCAGAGCTTGAAGAGCTTTGCCGCACTTCACAGAAAAAGGCCGTCTTCGGCAGGTTTGCCTGTCCACATCTTGGCCCCCTTGATGGGCAGCTTATGCTAGCAGCCTTCGATCCATCCACCTGCGTGTGTACCGATACCTCAGGTATTAACCGGGGAAGATATTATAAGAGGGGAAAACATTCATTCTGCTTTTTCTGCGAAAATATGCGCAAATACGAGCCGGAGTTCAGGTCTCAAACGTCTTGTATTTTTTCATGTGGTGGGTAGTACCGCACGCAAAAGAAAGGTAGGCAAATGGTGGTGGACGGGATCAAATCCCTATAGCTCAAGACACCCGATCGGATGAATTGGGTGATAAATCTTGACCCTAACTCATATTCGATTACGGACGACGACGAAGGAAAGCATATCACCTGGTGTCCTGACCCGACGTACAAAACTCAGGAGATGTGGTCTGGTATGACCCAGGCCTTCTGCTTCTATCTCCGCAATTTCTAGTGAATATGGACAATACGGACAATATAGACGACCCAGCGCCGTCGCCCTGCAGTCCATCGTAAAGCCTTTGACATTAGCGCAGTTCTGCGGACCTGGGAGGATTGGATATTACATTTATGTGCAGTTGGCTATTACTGACCTCGAGAGAAACGAACAAATTCGATGAAGCTGATCACGAAACACCAAATCTCGAGAGCTGGGTGCTCGTGACCTCTACCAGACATCGTCTTATACAGTACAAGTCGCTAACCACCGAAGTTAGCATTGTACAGCCAGGATAGTAACTTGGGCTTCTGATTACATGTGACATCAATGCCGGATCGAGGATTCCTACGGCGGCAGATTGAATTGTTTTCGATGATCCCAAGGGTCGACGACTTGGGCGCTCAGTATATGTGGTGTAGTTCTGTCCACCCTGCCGTTTTGGACATCGAGGCGGGGCCGGAGCCCAAAGACAACATCGGACTTGAAGCTCAATCCTGCAGGTAAATGAAATATTGATGTATTCGAGGGTGGAAGAGAGAGCCGGATTAAACTCACTAGCTAAACACTTCGAAATAAGGCAGGGAAGCTCGTCGGAAGAGAGAAAAAGTTTCGCAAGTGAGCTGCCTTTTATCCTCGGTCGCGACTTACAATTAGAGTCGCGTCCAATGTTCTTTTCGGGGACCCACATCTCTCCGGGACTTGGACCGCGCCTTCCGCGTCCGGGTCTGAATTCTCGGAACGGCACTGTACCGTGTCAATACAAATTTGTTACATATAACCAACATCAATTGGCACTGTCTAGCCTCAGTAAGATCCAACGTTAGTGGTGCCCATGTCATAGTATTGAACTTCAATCTGGAAGGACAAAGATAGACAAAAACAATACCGTGTATATGGGTAGTTAATATAGGCAATAGATTTTCACTAAGTTGTAGATTTGGGGGGTTTTCCCTTCCTTTCATTAACTAGGGAACGATTTCTCTTGTACTAAAGCATCTCTTGTCTGCGCTTTCGTTTGCTACACATGACCTCTTGTTCCTCTCATAAGCAGGTTCACAAACACATGTGCTTCTTCTTCCCCTTGCATATTCCTAAGTTACCATTACCCACAGCTATTCTCCGCAAAAACTTCCACTCAAAGGTTGATTGTTGCCTACTTCAAGTCCAAGTTGCAGATTTCTTTATCTACTTTATACCTCTATATATCAGCCACCATGTTCTTCATGTCCAGTGGGTTCACAATCATCTCCTTGTGCCACAATCTCATCAAAATCTGCCAGCTCTACCAAACCCGATCTGATTCGCCCTATGCCTCCAACAAACCAGAGGTATGGTCGATGGTCATCCGATGCAGTGTCCTAGAATCTAACGATATACCTCCAGTTCCCTCCCCGAGACGGCCATCACCCCGGTGGAGGTGGACCCAATGGAGGTGGACTCCCCGGTTTCCAGCCACAGCGCCGTTAGTGGTCCCGCCAAACAAGAGCCAGCTTCAGCGGCCGATCCTGCGCCCAAGCCCACCGGGGGCTCGCGAGTCACCAAGAAGACCATGAGAAAGATGGAGAAAAGGCTCAACATGTTACGGAGGCAGCATACCGACAAGCTGTTCCAGCTGCAGGAGGGAGGTGCGGAGATGAGCGAGGAGGCGCTGAAGCAGACTCGGGTTCTCATGAAGTTGATTCACTATGGCAAGGCTGTTGATGAGTTGAAGCTGGAGATGTTGGCGGATGCCATTGAGGATCTTGGCTGTGATGGTTAAGTTTGTTTTTATGCGAAGGCTGTCTGAGGGATGCCAGGGGTTGTTTTTTGTACATCTTTATCGTGAAGTTTATAGAGTTTCCCTTGTTTGGGACTGTCATACTCTGCAGTTAATGAATTGAAATTTATCATGACCAAGATGCCTGGAATTTCCCACAGGCTCTGGACAGCAAAAAGGAATAACTTGTAGGGCATGTGAGATCCTGCCACTGAGATCCCAGTTGCATCCCATCTTCCCTAAACCTCCCCCCATGAGCTATCATACATAGATGGCCTCAGTTTATCTCCATTTCCTGTAGTATAACCCTCCCATGCTTAGCTCTGCAATATTTCAGGCTCTGCTAAAGTCTATTCTCTTCCAACAGGCATAAGAATAGACAGAAGGAGCAACACAAGCAGTCATAGAAAATCGAAAGGAAGGTGCAGACAAACAAAGATTGCCTCCATTAATGATAGCAAGTGAAGCCTACAGCCAATCCCTTTACTTCCTACATCTATCCATCGTGGATATTCTGCATATCGACCCAATATCTTCTTACTCTTCATCACTCCTCATTTCCATTTGCTTCCTAGCCTTGCTGTATGTTACCCACATCCGAAAGCCTACTGCACTACATGCACTAGAATATACACCATTATTAACATCACCTATGGCTACTCCAGGCCCCAACGGGATCAACGGGATCAGTGGACTCAACGGACTCAACGGCAATCATGCGCCACCCCCTCCCCCAGACTCGCTAGACGATGAAGACGACGCCATCGAGTCGCTCAACTCGATTATACAAGGATACAAGGACCTCATGCGTGTTAGTACATCCGAGCTCAAGACGCTCGTGGTACGCGAAATCCCACCCCCAGTTCAAATCAAGTCACCACACACATACATACCCGGGGACCAAGGCTAACAGATCTGGAAAAAACAGACTATAACATGCGACATGTCAATTCGAAACCTCATCCGCGGACCCAACGCCATGACCCTCCCCCAAGCCCGCAACTATTTCATAAACACTTACCTCCGTTACATCCGCAAACGGATCTCCATCGGTCTCTGGATAAAGTACATGGAGCGGAGGGCGGAGGAAGTCCCGGCGGCGAGGGCCAATATCATTCGCGTTCTTGACGTGACCCGCGAGGTTGTCAAGGGGTACGACGAGTATACGGATACGAATTGGTATGAGGGGGATCTGTTCAATCGGTTGGTGATGGAGCTTTGTGACGAGATAGATGCGATCACGCAGTTGAAGATTCGCATCAGGGAAATTCGGAGGCGGCTTGTTGCTGAGGCGCATTATTATTTTCCATACGTGTAAGGTCGCAAGGGTGTTGAAGTTGGTGGAGGGGTGGATTAACTTCTCGATGAAGCTGTAGCGAGTGTTTGTCTTTCTGCCTCCTCTAGTTCGGGCGTTGTAGCGACTTTCTTTTCAGTTTTTACTTCTCGATATTTCTTTTCTGGGTTCGATTCATCAGTGGAATGGGATTGAAAAGAAGGGCAACCAGCAGTTCAGTCTGCGCATGGACTGCTCCGTAGAACAGAAGGATAACCTTGGGTCGAACTCTGAATTCAAGTAGCTCGCTAGCAGCTGTCTCCATCAATTCCAACGAGTCCGGTTTGCAACCCAGGGGAAGCACGACAAAGCAGGTTAAAATAGGCCACGGCTCAAGTACGGCAAGGCTAAGCATCCCGGGCGAGGTGTCATAAGTTGAGTTCTCCCACTCACCCCTCTGTATTCCATCAGGTCCGATACTCCGTGGATTCGGTCTGAATGCAAAAAAGCCCGCCCAAGCAATGGGCATTCCTCCGCCAGCCCAGACGATTCCACAATGCGCCACCCACCACTCAACACCCAGAACCCCAACTTCGCGCCGAGGTTCACATGTCCATCTGATCGAAATTTTAACGCTCCATTCCGTGATGGAGACCAAGAAAGACCCGTTCCTCGCATCAGGTGCCCACGAATACTGGGGCTCTTGAAAAAACCGGGCGTTCTCCGACTCTTCTCCGTCAACTAGCACTTTTCAGGCCCCCACTGCGGACCCCCGTAAAGGCAGTAGTGTAAGTCGTCCGAACTTCTTCCACGGATGCATGCCCTAGCCGAACGCCGCCGAGGTCTAGACTTGGTGCGCCGACTTGTCTGTAGAATTGAGAAGTGGATCAATTGACGGTTTTTGAGGTGTGGGTTCTCACTCGTTGACATTCAGGATTCAGCACTCAAGATTGATGATTTTGTATATTCCTAGCGGTATCATTCTATTTCGAAGACGTGGAATAACTGCAACTTTTGTTTCCAGAAATAAAAATAAAATAGGGGAAATGAAAGTAAAAATGAAAATTGAAACAAAGGGAAAAAAAAAAAAAAAAAAGAAAAGAGAAAGAAACGTGGCGCAAGGCAAAGGAATGTAAAAAATCTCAGCGCGGAACAGCTCCAAGCAACTCGACACGGACAACACAAGAAATTCCCCAAAAAATAGGTATCAAGTCATCAAACATTCAAGCAGGCAAATATACAGCCGATGTAGCCAAAACATACATACATAATAAAATAAAAACCCTTTCTCTTCCCAAGAAATTCCTTTTTTCATACATACTCGGCCCCCTTAGTTATCCTTAGCCCAAGCCCTAAGCACGTTCTTCCTAATCTTCCCCGTGCTAGTCTTGGGCAGCTCCTTGAGGACCTCAACCTCCCTAGGCACCATGAAACCGCTGATACCACTCTTGCCGGCCTTGGGATCGGCCGTCTTGCCCTTGGCCCAGGTGATGACGGCCTCCTGGGTTGGGGGGTTCGCCGGGTCCTTGGCGGTGATGTAGGCCTTGGGCCGCTCGCCCCAGTGGGAGTCTTGGACGGCGACGACGGCGACTTCGAGGATGTCGGGGTGTTCGGCGAGGAGGGATTCGAGGGCCACGGAGGAAATGTTTTCACCGCCTAGAAGTAGAGTCGGGATTTGAGTTAGCTGCGTGAGAAGAAGGGGGAGGGGCGCTACGAATAAGAAAAAAGGGAAATGTTTACCTGAAATGATGATATCCTTGGCTCGGTCGAGAATTTGGATAGAGCCATCGGGATGCCAAACAGCCAAATCTCCCGTCCTCAAGCCGCCACCGGCGTACATCTTCTTGGTGGCCTCGGGATCCTTGTAGTAGCCCTTAGTGCAAATGTTTCCGAAGAAGACAATCTCGCCAATCTCCTTGCCATCCTTGGCGACGTCGACGAGGACCTCCTCGGCCTCCTCGGTGTGTTCCGTGGGGTTGGCGGCAGCAGCGGCGGCGGCAGCCTCGATTTCTTCGTCGGACTTGGTCTTGACGACGCGGGCGGGGAGGGAGGTGATGAAGCCGTGGCCCTGGCGGGCGAGCTTGGAGAACTTCTCCTTGGGGGAGAGGGATTCCCATTCGGGTAGGGGGTAGGAGACAGTTAGGGGACCGTAGGATTCGGTGAGACCATAGACGTGGCGGGGGATAAGGTTAAGGTTCGTCTGGGGAAAGTAAAAAGTGGCGTTAGACAAAAGTTGGAGATACTTTCAAACGCTAAATTTTAAGATGTTGGGGGAGGAAGCTTTTCTTTTTCTTACCATTTGCTCGAAGAGGTGAGCGGTCGGGGGGCTGGCGGCAACAGTGACCTTTACGGGCCTGGGAAGTCGCTCGGCCGCATCAGAAGAGCAGAGAAGAGTGTTGACGGTAGGGGCGGCGTTAAAGTGGGTGACAGCCTCCTCCTTGAGGAGCTTCCAGATGAGAGGGTAGTCGATCTTCCTGAGACAGATGTGCGTGCCTCGCACCGCACAGACAGACCAGGGGAATGTCCAGCCGATAGCGTGGAAGCTGAAAAAGGAGAGGATGTTAGTCTTCTGTTGTCCAATAAGGAGGGCGTGGAATGCCGGATACGTACAGAGGAAGAGTCCAGAGGTACCTGCACCTGCCGGGGTCGACGTTCAGGTTCGACTCGACCACGTTGGCAAGGGCGGCGAGATAGGCACCTCGGTGGGTGTACATGACACCCTTGGGGCGGGAGGTGGTTCCTGAGGTGAAGGGGAGCGCGACCAAATCATCTTCGGCAGCGCACTGAGCCTGGAGGCCCTCCCATCCCTTCTGGCCAAGGGCGTGGTCGTACTGAAGACCCTCCCAGACAGCCTGGTCGAAGGGGCCGTGTAATTGGCCAGCCGAAGAATCGGTATCCTGTGCAATTGATTACTTGTAAGCTCCTCCTCCCATCGCGTAGAAAGACGGGGTGATAGGTTTCGAGTTCTCGCAGCAGCAGAAATCCGGGGCAGAAAAAAGCAAGAAGGGTCCAAGGCTTACCAGATCAACTAGAACGTTCACATTGGGGTGAGTCTTCCTGAAAGCAGACAAGAGCGGCTCGAACTCCTTGTCGGCAATGATGAAGTCGACCTCGGCAAAATCGAAAATGTACTCGATATCCTCGGGTACGAGCCTGTAGTTAGCCGGCACGATGATGCCTCCGGCGGCCGGAATGGCGTAGATGGACTCTAGGAAGGCCGGGGTGTTGGGGGCGAGGATGCCCACGCGGCGGTAACCATGCTTGATGAGGTAGTAAGCCAAGCCGCGAGCACGGTCGGCGAATTCGCAGTAGGAACGGCGGAGGACGCGGCCGTTCGTGGTGAGGTGGAAGATGGCCTCGGCGTTGGGCTCGATGGCGGCGGCGCGGGGGAGGAAGAAGGTCGGAGAGAGCTGGTGGATGTGAGGGGCCGAGGGGGTGACATGGGTGTTCTCCGGGTGGTGGCCCGGGATGAGATGGCTCAGGATGCTCTTGAGACGGGAGGGAGGGGTCGACATTGTTGCGGCGGCGTGTGGTGTTGGTTAATTGATTGGGTTTTCGAAGACCAACTTGGGAGGAGACAGAGAGGAGGGGGTTGTTGGTGAGGGGTGAGATTGATCAATCAATGTTCCGTCGCCACACGCGGCAAGCACTCGAAAAGGCACAAGGTCACAACACAGCAGTACAGAAGAGATGGAAAGAGAAAGGAAGATTCCAGGTAGGGCTCACGATGGCACACAATGACATTTATAGTTTTTTTTTTTTCCTTCTCTTTCTCTTTTTATTCTCTCAAGTATACTTGGAGAAATCCGGTCGAGTGGAGATTGGTTTCTTGGAGATATCTCGGGAATTGGAGGGCTGGTTCGTCCCATGAGGGGCCGGGGCAAAACTGGGGAGATCTGGGGAGCTCACACCTTAGAGGCTGGTTGGGGTTGGAATACCGAGGATAATCGAGTTGGGGAAAGGGGAAGGAGCGCGAGCGCGGAACGAAGGTGGGTATTCCAAGGTACTACACTAGTTGATCCCTCTGCTTCTCCAAAAATTCGAAGCGAGGTTCCCCAGTTCCCCCCTCCTCGTCCTCGGCGTTGGTTTCGCCAACCATTGATTCCTTAACCGAAAATCTCCTAGTTCCAGACCCCAATTTTTTTCCCTTCCTTTTTCTTTTTGTTCCCTTCTCTCTCGTCGACTTGGTGGAGTTACACTACGAAAATCGGCAAGAATCCGCAGCTGTGGTTCCCTGGGACGTTGTCTCAAAGTTTATCAGATTTTTGCTCAAAAATTGGAGAAGCTGCTGTGGCATCAATTGTCTGGAACGCGGAGAAAATAATCCGGCTCTCCGGGTAATCCAGGCCCTCCTCACAGAATTGACCCTGGGTCCAGGCTTCTCCGGCATGGGGTACCGGCAGTGACTTTACCCCAGGTCCAGCATTAAGCATTGCTGGATTTGATCTGGGGTACAAGTACGAGGTACTCCGCGACTCCGTGAGTTCCTCGGTGAGCACACACGTAATACTGATTGGGCAAGAGGGACTTGTACTTCGTACGATTATTGTTGCAATAGGAAGGCCAGGGTTCTGTTGACGTCAGGATATCGGGGAAGCAGCTTCCCCATTTTTAGAGCATTAGCTGACATTGGACCATCCAGAGCCTGGAGAAGGGCCAATGTCGCGTTGACTTTCTGGGTTCTGTGAGGCTTTTTGTGGGGAATCCCCTTTTCCTTTTTTTTTTTTTTTTCTTTTTTCTTTCCTTTTTTGCTTTTCCTTTTCTCTTTTTTTCAGTGGGGCGGACTAAGTGGTCGAATGCACCCCCTTTCGGGAAACGGAATCGCCGATACAGCACCGTATCATTCCAACAATTTCGGCCATTTTTGCGCCATTTCGTCACGTCCCTCTCCGTCCCAGTTTCTGGCATAGAGACGCCTTGCCATATCCTCTGCGAGTATGCGTATATCTCATCGACGGATGACATTACGTAGCGATATGGATAAAAGTGGTAGTGATCGACCTCGCTTTCAACAACAACTTACTGCCGGCCGAGAGCGTTGTAGTAAATTATTATGTCCGAAGCAAAGTCGGCTGGCTGACTTACCTGCTCACCGCCTGCCCCTTTTAGTAGGTTGCCACATGGGCCACAATGGATGAGTCGAACACAACCCGCCCCCACCTCGGAGAAACTCAGCCAATTGTTGCTCGTCTATTACGCTTAATTTTTTTTTCAACCTCACTCCGACGCCGGCCTGTCGCAACGAAGTTATCTGCAACATAGAAATCTTCACTCGGTTGGACGTGGACTCGGATTTCCCCCTTTTGAAGTCGTCTGTTTGGCGTAGTCTGGGCCAGTGCCTGGCTACAAGTATTCATTATGGCTCGACTCGTACGTTGTCCTCTCCTATCGCGACTGCATCGCCGGCCATACTCGTCTGGCCCAGCAGACTAGATTGATGCATCATCGACCTCCTCCTTCGTCTACGTGCACCTCAGACGTCGACGAAATCTCGCTAACATGAGAATGGCCTTTGTAGAGAGCAATTGCTCTGAAGTCTCTTGACTTTGCGTCTCTGCGGTCTCGAACATCCGTCGCCCGCTTGCGAACCTCGTCGATAGCTGCGTCCCATTCGCGTTTATATACCACTACCGTTCCCCGAAGACAACAAGCTTTCCACTCGCAACTCGAGAGCACACCCAATGCGAGCAACCTCCAATCTTCCCAGAAGGCCGACGCGCCCTCCACCCCGCAGACCGCTACCGAAAAGATATTTCAACGATATGCTGTTGGGCTGGCTCCCGGGAAGACTGTCAAGGCCGGCGACTTCATCTCAATCGTAACCTCAAGCGGTACCCTTTGCCGTTGTGCGACCAACGACTAAACGAGTGATAGATGCCTCACCGCTGTATGACGCATGACAACAGCTATCCGGTGGCCACTAAGGCCATGAACCTTGGCCTTACCAAGATGCACAATCCCCGCCAGATCGTGATGAGTACGACCCTCCCCAACCACTCCCTCATCCTTATCTCCTTCGCCACACTCACTAGCAGAACTGACGTGAACCAAAGCCCTCGACCACGACGTGCAATCGAAATCAGAGTCCAATATACGCAAATACTCGTTGATCCAAGAGTTTGCTCGCAAACATAATACTTATTTTTATCCTGCCGGCTATGGAATCGGTCACCAGGTCATGATCGACGAAGGTGAAACAAAATAACCATCTACTCAGAGGCAACGCGGCTTGCTAACAGGATTGAAGGCCACGCCTGGCCAGGAACGCTTTGCGTCGCCAGCGATTCCCATTCGCCGATTTATGGTGGTTGTGGGACACTCGGATTGTCGGTTGTGCGCACTGATGCTGCGGCCATATGGGCTACTGGAAGCACTTGGTTACAGCTCCCTCCCGTTGCCAAAGTTACCTTTACGGGTGTGCTTCCCCCTGGAGTCACGGGGAAGGACGTGATTCTGAGTCTCTGCTCCTTGTTCGGTTCCGATGAGGTCTTGAACCACTGTGTGGAGTTTGCCGGATCCGAACAGACTATGGCGAGCATTTCCATCGACGACCGCTTATGCATCAGTAACATGTGCACGGAATGGGGTGCACTAAGTATGTTTTAATGCACTCCCCATATAGACAGGTAACAAACTGACTTTTGATCTTACAGGCGGACTGTTCCCCGTTGACGAGAAGCTTATTGCCTGGTATCGCGCCAAAGCCACCGCTGCAGCGCTAACCGACAGCCCCGCCAAAGAGCGCATCAACCATGAGCAAGTAAACGAGATTGCGGAGAACCGGCTCGTTGCCGACCCAGGTGCTACGTATGCCAAAGAGTTCTATTTGAACTTGTCCACGCTTTCGCCATGGGTTGCCGGACCCAATTCGGTCAAGGTCGCCAACCCTCTCAAGAACCTTGAGCCTCAGAATATTAAGATCGACAAGGCTTATTTGGTGTCCTGCACTAATTCGAGGGCAAGCGATATCGCTGCTGCGGCTCGAGTTTTCCGCGAGGCTGCCAAGGACGGCCAGCCAGCTAAGGTTGCTAGTGGTGTTCGCTTCTACCTTGGCGCGGCCTCCCTTTCCGAGCAGAAGATCGCCGAGGAGGCTGGTGATTGGAAGGTCCTACTCGACGCCGGCGCCATAGAGCTCCCGGCTGCGTGTGGGCCGTGTATTGGCCTAGGTACAGGCCTACTCGAGAAGGGCGAAACGGGTATCTCGGCAAGCAACCGAAACTATAAGGGCCGCATGGGGGATCCGTTGGCAAAGGCGTATCTTGCTAGTCCTGAAGTCGTTGCTGCCAGTGCTCTTGCGGGGAAAATTGCCGGCCCAGGTTGGTATCAGAAGCCAGAGGGCGTTGAAAAGGTTATTATCGGGGAGGGAAGCGGCGATTTCGCTGCCGACAAGGCTCGCTCTCTTGAGGGTGCTTTAGATAAGATCCTTAACGAGATGGATGGCATGATTGCTGCCGCTGAGGATAGTCAGGAGACGCCTACCACCGCTACCGCTGCCGAAGACGAAGCCTTGACTGATGTTCTCCCGGGCTTCCCTGAGAAAATCGAGGGCGAAATTGTTTTCTTGTAAGTCCTTCTCAAACGGTTGCTTCCTTTACCTATATGCTAACCCAGGGCAGAGATTCGGATAATATTAATACCGATGGCATATATCCTGGAAAATACACTTATCAGGATAACCTCCCCAAGGAAAAGATGGCCGAAGTGTGCATGGAGAACTATGACCCCGAGTTTACCAAACTCACCAAGCCAGGTGATGTGTTGGTGACTGGTTTCAACTTCGGGTGTGGTAAGTGATTTTGATTTACTTTTATACACATCATTATCCCGATCAAGGCCCAAGAGAATGATGGCTAACGCCCCTCCCCTCCTTCGTAGGAAGTTCCCGTGAGCAAGCCGCCACGGCCATTCTAGCAAGGGACATTCCTCTCGTCATCGCGGGAAGTCTCGGAAACATCTTTAGCCGCAACAGCATCAACAACGCACTGGTCTCTCTCGAAATCCCCCGCGTGGTCGAGCGACTACGTGAGGCATTCAAGGACGACGCCGAGAAGCCCCTGACGCGCCGCACGGGCTGGAAACTTCTGTGGGATGTCCGCCGCTCCAAGGCCGTGATTACGGAGAAGGATGGCACGGTGTGGGAGCAAAAGGTTAGCGAGCTGCCGCCCAGTGTGCAGGAGATTATTGCCGCCGGGGGTCTGGAGAATTGGGTCAAGTCTAAGATTTAGGCTCGAGCGGTTGAGGAAGAAGATGTGTTTGTAATTGCTATGTGTCTATTAGAACATTTCTTGTTTTGTCTAAGAAAAGTTATGTTTTGGACGTTTCCACTAGAAGAGCCCTGGGCCTAAGATTGGCGATTTCCGCTACCACTGCTTCGTCCCAACTACAATGCAACAGACTAAGGTCAAAGAAAAAGCGACAGGCCCCACATCAAGATGGCGGCAGCTGTATATTATGCAGTCCGTTCCTGAACCGTAAATGATTGGGATTAAGTCGGGAGGGAGATCCGACAAGTAACGGTGTCCCAAACAGAGGCGACCAACATCAGCTCCGTTTTAGGGAATTTCCCGCATCCCAACCTTGGCACCCAAATTAAGCTTCCAGTCAGCTCTTTCTGGCCTCAGATGCATCCTATTTTCTGGAAGTTCCGTACCTCTCTGGACCCAGAAGCTTCTATACTCGGCATCCTTTTCACCGGAGAGCCAGCCTCATATTGAAAACATGCGATTCCGTCCGTTCTCGCCTCCCGGGTTGGCAGATTCCTCCACGAGTTGGGCCGGTGAGACTAGTGGATCCCTGACGTTGTACGAAGTACCTCAGTACTAGTTACGTCCCTTTTTTTCGTTTTTCCTTTTTCTTTGTTTTTCTTTTTCCCTTTTTTCCTTTTCGTTTTCCCCGCCTTTTTTTCTTGGGGATTTGGGGTTACTTAGTCCCAATCAGGAATAGTGGAAATAAGTCTGGCTGTTGAGGCCCGAAGGGGCAGTTATTGAGCACCGAGGTTTTTCAACTGGGACATAACCGGTCATAGGCGGCAAGCCGGGCCCTGGTGGCTAGTTTAGCGGGAGCGGCTGCCAGGGCTGCCCACTTGCGGTCGGCGAAGCATCTCAGGACTCCCCACGACGATCAATGACTTCTCCAAATAATTAGTTTCGAACCAGTGTGGGGGATGGCCGCTTGGGCTCTAAACTAGTTGAGGGGGCTTTGATGCACCTTCCTTTTGCAATTGGGCATAATGTACCGAGGTAAGCGCGAATCTCTGATGGGTCTAGCCTCTTTCTTTCGCTGAGATGCTGAGCTCTCGCAATTACTTTCAATTCGACCACCACTCAACAAAGAACGATTAAGCTTGGGCGGGAAAGCATTGATCAATCAATCATCATCTATGGTGCAATTGCACCGCCCTGTCAGCTCTGCCTCGGATTTCCCCCAAAGTTCAATTCGACCAATTTCTACGAAGCACGCCAGAGCCGATGTCTTTCTCAACTTGCCATCATCTTCTCCCCTTGAGTTGGGGAGCCTTGCATTCTCACTGCTTTTATGGGGTAGCAAGAACGAGCAATTGTGGACAGGTTTCGGGATGGCGACAATTTCCTGACTTGATGTTAATTCCTTGGCTGATAAACTAGCAGCAGGCAACCGTCACGGACCCGCCGATCGAGCCCCGAAATGCGATGGGGTCAACCAGGTTGCCAGCTCACTTCGGCAAAGATGGGCTGCATTACCGGGGCTATGTGTACCGGGGTACTTCGTCCTTGAGCATTCTTGGCCGCCAGTTCTCAACACCAAACAACTGCCAGCCCAGCAATCATAAAAGCACCGAAATACCCACTTGCCCTCTGAGTTCGGACCCCCGTCAAATGGCAGCTTCCGTCGTCGGACATAGCGCTCCAATCACAATGGAAAATGTCTTGTGTTCGCCGTATGCTCTTCAATCAATGACGCTCCGAGGACAAGGCGCAGTGCTGCTCTGAGCAGACTTACCGACCTTGGACTTCATTTCGGCCAGGCTTATGGGCTCCAGGCTTCAATGTTTGCTCACCCATCCATTCATTCTGCCGACGGCGGATATTCTCCTTGCGGACATCCAAGTCGGCGCCACTCCTCGAAGGGAGAAAAAGGAGGCAAAAAACAGTTCGGATCTTGGTCCAATCACGATGCCCTGACTTCACCCCGGGTGCGGTTGGATCCGCAGCAGCCAGCCCTGCAGCGCCACACCGTTACCAGTTGGGAGGTTGACGACCGACCCTCTTCACCCTAATGGTCTGCATCGCTGACATGTATGTCACTCGCTGACGGCGGTTTCAATATAGAGGATGTGTGTGACGAAACCTTGCTGGATTTTCGTTCACGACCAAAAGATAAGTCCACATGCGGAAATCCTTTCCATCCAGGGGATGTCAGACCTGGCATCTCCTGCAGGCTAAGCCGACGTTATGGGTTAGTGTCCTGTATGAAGTAAGTCACATTTCAGCCCATCGTGCTATTTGAGGGGTTCTTACTGGTTCTGTGACCCCCTGCCTGGCCTTCGACACTTCGTACTCGTCAGTTTTGTTTGTGGGCTTGCGTTACTTCTTTCTCTCCAAAAACTGAGTTGAGGCTTTGAACGCAAGCCAACATTGAAGAAGGTGTAAGCACGAATCCCACTTTGATCATCCCCAAGTTAGAATTCAATATTATAAGAACAGCGAGGCTCTCATTTCTACTGCATGTTCCCTTTGCCACCTCGTTTCTTTTCTCGGGCGTGATTATACTTCGCGTTTCTTCAATTGATCTACCTGGATCCTCTTTCTTTGTTTCAATCTAGATTTCGAATAATATCAAGTGTCCGCATTTCCAACATGGCCGAATCCCAAAATAGCACGGCCCAGTCCGGGTCATCCTCCAGCTCTTCTGCGAAGAAGCACCCATACAGGAAACGTCTCATCATGTGCTGTGACGGCACCTGGATGAATTCCGACAAGGGCTCCGAGGACCGTTTCGGCCACACAACTCTCCAAGTTCCTTCCAACGTCACGCGTATCTCGCGGTCGTTTAAGCGGCTTTGCGATGATGGTTGCATGCAGATCATCAACTACGAGTCTGGTGTCGGCACGGGAAGCAACACACTCGACAGCATTACGGGAGGTGCTTTCGGAACGGGCTTGTCCGAGGTGAGTAAACTATCCCTCCGACACAGTGGGGAGAACAAAATTGCTGATAAGAGGGCGGGGGTTATTAGAGGGTACGAGAGGCGTACCAGTTCATCTGTGCCAACTACTGCGACGGCGATGAGATCATCCTCATTGGCTTCTCTCGTGGGGCGTATACCGTCCGATCCGTAGCGGGCATGATTGGCGACATTGGTCTACTCACGAGGGATGGCACGGAGTTGTTCTATCCTATTTTTAAGGATATGGAGAACTGGATGGACAAGGATTATGATGATCCTTTCCCTACCTTGCCTTTTTCTGAGAAGCCCAAAGGTGCAAATGCTTCCAAGGAGTACAAGGCGAGACTTGAGCGGGTATGAATAAGTTTTATCTTTACCTTCCGAGTCTTCGAAAACATGCGGGCATGGGACACTGACAAACCGTTTGTGTAGCTGGGCCTTACACGAGTCCGACAAGATGGCGGGACCGGCGACTTGATCAAGGTCAAGGCCGTCGGCGTATGGGATACCGTCGGTAGTCTCGGCATCCCCGAGGTCTCCTGGCTTAGCAAGATGGGCGTGTCGATAAACAACTCAGAATAAGTCTTCGCCTTTCCCTCCTTCGGCCCCGCCTTCTACCCTCCCTTCCATTCAAGAAGCTAACTTCTGGGCACGTTCCAATTCTACGACACGAACCTATCGGCCCAGATCGAGCACGCTTTCCAGGCCCTCGCTCTCGACGAGACTCGCCCGCCTTTCAGCCCTGCCGTTTGGGAACGTCTCCCGAATAACAAACTCACCACCGACCTCCGTCAGGTGTGGTTCCCAGGAAACCACGGAAATGTTGGCGGCGGTTGGCCCGATCAAGGCATTGCTAACATCAGTCTCGCATGTACGTGCTGTCTCCTTCTGCCCTATTATCCTGCCATAATCTAACCCTTCTCCCAGGGATGATGGACCAACTCGCCTCCGTTGGCGTCGAATTCGACGAAAAGTCCCTCGAGAAAATCTTTACCCGCCAGGTCCAACACTACGACTCCCTCGCCAAACCCTCCCCCTCCTCCACCCCGTCTTCCTCCTTTTCCAGGAAGAAAGAGCAAATCCTCTGGGCCGTTGAGCAAATCCACAGCCCGAACCACCCCCGTCGTCCCTGGGGCCTGGGCGAGATCAAGCGCGCCTCGAACCCCCTGTACGCCCTCGCGGGCAAGAAGGCCCGTACGCCCGGTCTGTACCACGAGGTGGATGCCAAGACGAACCAGCCCAAGAAGGAGTTCCTCCTTGACACGAACGAGAGGATTCATCCGTCCGTGAGGGTAAGGCTGGCGTGTAAGGGGTTGGGGTTGGATGACCAGGGAGTTTGGGAGGCGGAGTCGTTGAAGAAGTGGAAGCTTGTGAGGGTTAAGGCGGGCGCTGCTAGCAGTGGGGCCACCAGCGGCATTGAAGCTAGTGGGAATGGAGAGTCCGAGACGGCGGAGTGGTGGGGTCCGACCAAGGTGGAACAGGAGGATATTAAAGATGCCGGGCTTTGGGCTTGGGATTACGTTGGGCCGGCGGGGGAAGCGCCGCCGGTGAGGAGGCTGATGGAGGAGAGGTTAGGGCCGTATGAGAGGTACTTCTTGAAGCTTTCGGGGGGTACGCCGAATTCGTATCAGTGGGCGGGGGAGTCGTTTAGTGAGAAGAAGTAAGAGGCTCGCTGGATTCAAAAGGGTGTTTGGGTTTCCAAAGAAAGATTGTAATACCCTTTTTCTTCTGGGAAATTGTATAAGATGACGGGAGTTCTGGGTAAACAAGAGGAGGGTCATGGAAATTTCTTTGCTTGATAAAAATAAGATAATTGAAGAAATAATACCTATTTCACCACTTCTCCCTGATCCCGAATCAAACAAACTTTTGCCCGTATTATACCTTCGTCCTCACCCCCAGCGTTCTTACATTCTTCTACTCGAAACCCTTTACAGCATCAAGACTGCCATTCCGGCCAAAGCAGCAATGATAACAACAACAACACCAGTTTGCGCCATCCTAGCGCCATTCTCATCCCCACCCGGCGTGCCGGTACTAGTTCCACCAGTCTCCGTAGCGTTACCTCCCGCCCCATGCCCGCTGTGAGGCGAAGAAGAAGAAGCACCGCTTCCAAGAGGAGTAATCGATGACAAGCTCTGTTCAGAAGATGACCAAAGGTCGTCCGGATATCCCGGTAAAGCAGTAACACTGACTTTTGTAAGAAGCGTACTGGACGTCGTCGAATGGGTCTTTATTATTTCCACAGTTGATGTTGGCAGGGCGGAGAGGGTATCCTCGGCTTGCCCTGGGAGCTTTTCGCCGTGGCTTGTAAGCGTGGGAAGGAACGGGGAGGCTTGGAATGTGGTTGTTGTTTGGGTGAGGGTGAGGGTATTTTTGGGTTCCGCTGGGGGGAAGCTGACTACGATGACGGTGGTCAAGGTTACGGGATTGAGAGGGTTTAAGCTAAAATATGACATTAGCCTCAGTGGAGATTATGGAAAAGGGGGAGGGAGGGAGTCATGGCTCACAATGACGCTGGTGTCGGTGAGGATGTAGAACTATAGGTGCTTAGCGAGGCGGCACCAGCTTGCGCGTGTGCCGAGTTGATGGTTGTGCCAGGAGTGGTCGATAGGAGGACATCGTTGGAACTCTCTGTTGTGATGGGCGCAGTCGCATCAGATTCGCTGATGTGTGAACGTTAGAAAGTAGGGTGCATAAGTCAGGATATGGTGAGAGATCAACTCACCTTGACAGAGAATTAGGCCCTTGCGCTCCATCACAAGGATCTGCCACACTACCAGAAAGGTTATTATTTAGGTCATAGATGCTGCAGGGAACTGTACACCTACATGCCGGTGGTTGGCACCCCAGATGCCTCATCAGATACTCGAAAGTTGGCGACAGAACCGCTAGATATAGCACCCGTGGAGAGGGCAGCCTCTCCAGTAGATGTAGTTGAAGCCCCCAAGATGCTGGAGTTAGTAAAGCCCAAGCTCGCCGAACTTTCAGATACAGAAGTGCTCGTATTGAACGTGCTGGAGACCGATACATTTTGACCAGATGGGAGCACGGAAATTCTATTGACTGTAGTTGTGACTGGGCTGATGGTTGGAGCTAGGGGGAGACCCGTAACAACAATGATGGTTTCGGTAGGATTCAGACTTGCGGTTGCATTGAGCGCGGAAGCCGAAGTGGCGATGATGCTAGAGGTATCGAGAGGTACACTCTGCGCTTCAGTCGTGGCATTCGAGGCGGCCGTGGACGACGCCTCTGTCGCCGCAGTACTAGAATTAGGCCAAAGGAGAGTCACCGTTTCTGACACTGTTGTCGAAACAAGGGAAACTGATTCGGCTGTGACCGACGCCGCTGGCGGAACACCATCGAAGAAAGACGGACGGGAAGCAGTAGGCGACGCCGTGACAGTGGCCGGGTTTTCCTGCTGCTCGAACTGACGACGATCTCGATTATCCCTATGCGGGCTCGCCATCTTGAGGCCTACGCGACTCTCAAGCATAGTCTCGCTCCCGCCGAGATCATAGGTCCGCTCCGGATCGTAGTCGGGGGTGATAACATAAGGAAACATCCTTTGGAACGAATTGCCCTTACTATCCTGTCCCCGAACGACAACGAAAAACTCTCTATCGGGAATCTGCGTAATCGCACCAAACGTGTGAAGATCCGCGTAGCCCGGGTACCTGGTGGCGTTGAGCCCTGGAAGCAACTGGATCTCCGTCTCATCATCCGTCTCAAGATCCACGAGATACCAGCGGGGAGCCACGAAGTCTCCGTACAGTTCCCCAATGATCACGACGTCGGTGTCGGCAAAAGGAGCTCCCTCGATGGGGAAGAAGCCTTGGTGGCCGGGCCGTCCGGCGTTTTCGGCAAAGTAGAAGTCAGCGAGTTGGATTGAGCTGCGGGCTTGGACGGTTATGTGGAAGATGCTAGTGCTTGAGATGGTTGTTGACCAGAGACCCTGTGGGGGATTGTTGATGGTGAAGATTAGCCGGTAGGTTTCGCCGTCTTGGTTGAGAATAACGGGATCAGGGAGAGTTGGTGAGGAAGGGTGGCTGGAGAGGTAGAAGGGCGAACAGTCGTCGCAGTCGATAGAGAGCACAATCTGATCTGTAAACTCGTCTACACCAACTTCGAGGTTGAAAATCTCGCCCGACTCTATGCCAGTCTTTTCAAAGATGTTTGTCAACTGGTGACCCGGTGCCCATGAGACGTCCTGGGCGCGGAGGAATTTCTGAGAGCTAAGATCCGTGGTTGACAACCCGTTTGACAGATCAGCAATGGATTTATAGAAAGGATCAATACTACTGGTAGATGAACAAGCGCTTTGCAGTTGAACGACGTTCACAGACACCGGATGCCTGGAGAGAAAGTTGGCAATCTGTCCGAACACGACATCGTCCTCGCGAAGAGGCTGGGAGACGATAAGAGTAACTTCGCCGCCGTACTGAAGTTCTTGAATCCGCGCCAGTAGGATTTCCGGACCCACGTCGGAGCAGGCCACGCTTGGAGTCGCCAGTAAAAGATCGTCGATGAAATCTAGATCTGATGGAGTTCGGATGGGGATCCAGCGCGGGAGAGCGGACTCGGGTCCGAAACCAGTGGAGAGCAGTCTCACACCTGTGTAACGAATATCTGACTTGGCGTCATCTCTTATGAGAGATTCAAGTGAAGAGCGTAAGAGTTGACGCGCTTGAGACCATTCCTCGGAGCGGCGGAGTGCAGGATCGAGGACTATCAACGAGTCGAGGCCGATTCCGAAGAGTCTCTGGACTTGTCTGGCAGAGACTGAATTTGGGAGCGTTCGTAAGAGCCGGATGGATGCTGCTACGGCGTTGACAGCTGCCCAAATATGTCGCCTAAGATCCGCCTGTGTGCCGTCATCGATCACCATGTTCATCTTGAGAGCACCTTCAGGATCCATCCCTAGAGCTCTTAGATACTCTTCGAGAACACCTTTGGAATCTATCCCCATAGCTCCTAGAAGCTCCTCGATAGTACCTTTGGGATCTGTCTCCAAAGCACTTAGAAGCTCTTCGAGACAATGTATTAGCCCAATGCCATTACCATTGACAATCTTAGGGAATCATACCGTCTATGCTATGAACGGAGATATGCTCTGCGTCCTTCATCTTGTCGTCCCATATCAGGATATCCTCAAGCGTGTAGCTACCGAATGAGGCTCGACTCCTTTCATGCATTTCACGGACCGACGAAGAGTTTTCGGCTCTATATTCTCGCCAGTCAGTAAAATCCAGCCTTCAGCTCTTCAAGTCAGGAAGAGAAGATACTCACCCATATTCAATCACATCCTGAACAACATGCAACACCTCACCCAACGCCTCCCTCGCCCTAGATATATCATCCGAAACCAAAGCCTCAACAACCTCCTCCTTCAACCCCTTCAAAACCTCCCTACCCTCGGCACCATTCCCACCATCGTAATGCCACCCGTCCTCGTCGTGGTCCCTATCCGCAAGCGCGCAGGCCCTAGAAATCTGCGTGCGAGCCTCGAGCATACCCTTCGACAGGCTGGCACCGTAGGCTTCGCGAGATGCCTGCACGGCTTTGGGGAAGAGCAGCTGGGCGGCGACGTTGAAGGCATTTTCGGTGATTTGCGCGTGGGATATGCCGGGGTGGGAGGCGAGGTGTGCGCGGAATTTGGTAGGGTAGAAGGCTGAGACTGGGGGGGTTAGGGTGAGGAGGAAGAGGAAAAAGGAGGAAAGCATTGTAGATACAGGTGAAAGAGAATCAAAAGAATGGACAATAAATGACCAAAAGAGATACAGGTTAATGAATAGAAATCTCGTGGTATTTGTCTTCGAGTAAGGCTATTGTAGAGAAAAGGGACGAATGGGATTGTTATATCACTCATCTCGTCTGTTTTCTCTCATCCTCTTCCTCCTCCTCCTCTCTCCTCCTTTGCGAGCACGGCTGGATTGGAGACGTGCCATACTGACGGGTGTAACTCCTCAGGAGTCCTTTCCTGCCTTCTCCACCCCAATTTCGCCGTCACCTCGTTGATATATTCACCAGCACTGGCCGAGATGACGATATGCCCGTCGCCGACTGAAGAAACCAGGACATAACAGATTCGGGACTACAACATTCTCGCTAGGCATTCGTCTTCCCGAACCTCCACCTAGACCCAGGCAGCGGATCATACGAGCCCCTCTTTCTAAGTCGAGCAGTAGTCAATCCCTGGGTAGCGCTTTCGGGCCTAGTTTGGTTGTGCTCCAGCAGATCCCGCCCTACCCTCTCACACGAAATCTAGCGGACCACAATTGTATGATTTGACAGCTCTGCCCGTCGGCAAGATGCAGGCTTCGTTCCTTGAGGCATCATCGGATGGATGCGACGCTACACGACGTCCCTGCAGGGCGACCATGTTGCTCTGGTAGTACGGTCTGAAGACGGTAGGCCCGGGGTAGTACGCGTTCAACGATCGGGGAAGAGGTATATGTTACTTCCGATTATATGCTGCAGTGTGCTCCTTGAAACGGATGGAGGGTGTTACTGGCGACAAGATGGGGATTAGCTCAGTTTGTTAGTGTCTGCTCCGGAAGCGGGATGTGGTACTGCAGCTCAAGTCGTCCAACATCGCCAGTCCGACCAAGATCAATGCTCAAATTAAGTCAAGTTGGGCGCAAAGCGATAATGGCGAGTACCCGTTGCCGCCCTTGACTTCTGCAACACAACTGTTCAACAATCTCCTTCATTATCCGTGCCAAGACGCGTCCCCGCGCCGATCAGATTCCCTCACCGACGAATGAAGAAAATAATGCGATTAGAATGACATTGATTAAGACACACATTGATCGCTCTCCAACACAAGTTCCACCGCCTATACCTGCGCAACGAAAACTGACAAAACACGATCCGAGAAGAAAAGACGAAAAAGACAATTGGTTCCCTTCCTATCACATGCCTAACCGGTATCCCACCCCTTTAAAACGCCTGCCCTATTACCAGATACAATGAATGGAGTCGCCGATTCGATCCTACCCGGTCCTTCCAAAGAAGGGAGTGGGTTGGGATGGTCGAGACCCATGAGAGCAGAATCCGTAACTCCAGATCCGCGGAGAAAAACTGACCAAAGACAAACGTGGAATACAATCGTCGTAGAAGAAGAAAATGACGAGAAGAAGAACGGAAGAAGAGGGTATTGGCTATAGCATCAGAAGAAAAAAGAAGGTGCTGGAAAAAACGGCAACCCGAAACCATTTGGTCAAACCGAGGTTGTTCTGTACAGGACAGAAGGGTGGGTAGGATACCCCCCTGGTCCTTGCTCGCCTAGGGCGCGGAGACTACCACCGAAGGTAAAATCATTCCTACTGAAACTATCCGTCGTTTGCGTTCGGCGTAGTCTCGGCGATGGCAACAGGGACGTGGGTTTGGTCGACGTGCTCGACATGATCCATCTGATCGGGCTGGTCAACCTTGGTCGTGGGATCCTCAATGCCGTGGTCCTCGAAGTATCGCTTGTAAATGTCAAGTCGCTCATAAAGGTTGGCACACTCAGCCTTGAGCTTCTCGTTGGAGACACTGAGCTCCCCGATAGCTTGCTCTGTGAGGAGCTTCTCGAGGGTCCACTTCTCAATGTTGGAAGTCTCGTTGGCCTTAAGAGTTTGGATGAACTGCACAGCCTTCTGAAGGATTGCACCCTTGTTCTTCTCACAGCCAGGAACGATCTTCGCCAGCTCATTAATACCCTCATTGATGGTTTCACGGCGGCGTCGTTCAACTTAAAGAATTGATTGGTTAGTAAATCCACAAGCTCTTACTGATGAAAGGGATAGTTGTCATCTACAAACCTTCTTTATGGTTGTCCTTTCGAAGTTTGTGCCACTCTTCAGTGCCTACAGCAGGTTTGCGGTACTGATAGTCGGCCCTCTGGGCCTGCTGCGGCTGACCCGGCTGGCCAGGAGGGGGAATCTGGGGATGGTGGACATGCTGGACGGGCTGAGCCGGCTGGGGCGGCTGAGGGCTCTGGTGGGGAATAACCTGAGCCTGCTGCTGCTGAGGTTGAGTTCCGTTGGGGGCAAGGATGGGAGCCGTGGGAGGAAGAGAAACGGCGGTGGGGGCACCCGCATCATGCTGGCCAACGTGGCCGACGTCGGCAAAGACACCAGCATCCTGAGGGTTAGTTCCGTCGGCAGCAGCCTGGACGAACTGCTGCTCGGTAGTTGAGGGGACGTGCATAGTGGGATACATGGAGCCGAGAGCAGCGGCGGCGGTGCTCGAGGCACTCGTGGCATCGGTTACGACGGGTTGATGAGCAGCCTCTGAATGGTTGGCAGCCTCGTTGGCCTGTTGGAGAGCGCTCAAATCTACACCGACGCCGACACCGACAGCGGACGCTTCATTAGCTGCAGCCTCCAGGAATCCGAGGCTGGCAGAGTCCGCAGAAGGGACCATGTTGGCGGCAGGAGCTGCACCCCGCTTAACTCGGCGGTCCTCGGGGCTTTGGTCGCCGCTTCGCTTGCGTTTCTGGCCCGGGGAAGTGAGCTCCGACTTCAAATCAGGAGTCTCCGTGATAATGTCGGTCATGACTTTGTGTGAAAGAATCTTATCGCTGCCGTGATCAGTACTTCTGCCCAGCGAGAGGCGTAGGCCCTAAGATGGAAGCCCTTACGTGTCACGATACGCTTAAAGAGTAGAGCGAACTAGACTAAACCGTTAGTACACATCATTCCAGTAGTTCAAATCAGATCGATCCTAAGTCTATGTGGTTGGCTCAGAAATTAAGCCAAAGATGAGGTGCAAAGCCCTCTGAACAATCAATGTCAATTCTGACTGCATCCTGCGTTTCGCTGGCCACAATGAGCCATACATGACTGAGGTGAATACCGCAGAGCGTATCGCGTCACTTCGCTTGCCGTCATCGCAGCAGTCGCTCCCAGCCCGTCGTCATAGGGCCTGCTAAAGATGAACGGCGACGCGTGGACTCAGCAAATCGCAAGGATGCAGTCCAGAGAATTGATCCATCCCAAACACCCTTTAGCCTCATTTTCCCGCTCTCATCAATGTCTGGCACGACGTCGCGATGAAACAATGTGGCAGGCGGTTGACGATGAGCTAGCTCGCCAGACTCGACCATTGAAAATGCCCCGTCATTTGGACAGGATGCCGCGGAAAAAGTGGAGGCAAGGGAGAGAAGACCCAATGCGTAGGGCGAGAAATGAGATTCAAACACATACCTAGACGATCATGTGCCTTGCCGCCTTTGCTGCTTTGGAACGACGTGAAGGAACAGCGGTCGGGTCCGGATCACGGGTTTTGGCTCCTTTCACGTGGATGCGTGACAGATCTCGTGATATGCCTTGGCTGTCGAGGTGTCGCCAAACACGACGTCGCGACGGTGGGTGGAATGAAGTCGAGGAATCAAATAAAGTGAGAATAAAGTGAATAGGATTTGTGTTCAGAAGAAGTTTTCCTGATCGCGAAAATCAGAAAAAAAAAATTAGAATGGGGAGGTAAGTCCAATATCCGTTCTCTCTGCAAGAGCCGCTGGTAAGACGCCTACTGAGAGGAGTGATGGTAACGGTTCTTGATAGGTGGTGGTCACGAGGAAGAGGGAGAGGGTGAACACGTGCAAGGTGGGTGAGGCTGGGGGATAAATAAGAATCCCCGGGTAGGTCGCGATACTGGTGGCCTGAGGCGGGAATTTTCATGCGGCCAATCAGATGTTTCAACGCCTGCACTGGGGCTGACAACCAGTCTGAGGAGTTTACAATTGCGAGGGTACCCAGAGAGGTACTTCAGCTGCTCACAGTCCAAGACCAAGGAGTGAATGGAATGATTCACTTTCTCCAGAGGAAAGAGCGAAATAAACACTGGTTTTTGTGGTTTGTTTTTTGAGAACTTGGTGGAGCATGGCATTTATTATTCCATTTGCCAAAGATGCGTAATTCTGTCAATAAATGTCCCGTGACTTCTGTATACTCTCTGTTCTAGGCCAAACATCGAACCAGTTCAGATGCAAGCAACTGCACTCTGTAGGCGGCGGTAAGTACCTTGGCGACCTACAAAGTAGGAGGGTACAAGCTTACCGCCCAGATAATCCAATGTCCCCCTCTCAAGTCAATCGAACCGACGCAAGGAGACCCCTTTTTCGATTGATCAAGCCATTAACACAGGCCTCTACGTAAACTAATGTCAGCGTCGACAGCAAACCAGGAAGCCCGCAAGGCAAGACACAAGCACAAGCGCAGCATAAAGCCAGCCCCCCACCCAGGTTGAAGCACTGACCCAATAGCATAAAGCCGCGCCGGGCGCAACAAAACACCTAACGGGACTAACCGTGACCCTCCATTTGCTTTGCCCCTCTTCATAGAGGAATCTCGAGAGAGTCTTTACCACACCCCGAAGTTGTTAGGCCACCATCTCCGTAATCACCTGATCATTCCTTGTGGTGCGAAGTGGATGGCACCATCACTTGACTACACCTAGGTGAAACAATAAAGAAAAAATGGGAAATTTCGAGGTGGGCTTTTTGCGTTGACGGGAAGAAGAGGGTGCAGAACGCAAGGGTACCTCGAGTACCTCACGCAACGAGTCGGGTGCTTCCCCGCTCCGACCTCGACCCTCCATAAGCTCTCGGCAGTCCAGCTTTTAAGGTGGACGCATCGTCGAGACTCGAGAGGCTCTACACAACTGGAGCCGACCGACACCCTAGTCCTCATAGTCCCCAACGACAATATAGGTGTTTCTCCCTCGAGGGATGAATGATTACTTCGTAGTTTACTGTCATTGCATGGAGCACCAGACATATCTTTGTGCGCCATGTTCTTCAAGCGAGCCTTTCCAGCTCAAGTGGGGCCTCAGGCCGGAGATCTGCAGTTCGCTTCTAGTTTACTCCGGATTAGCGAAGGGCAGCCTTGCTGCGCCGTTGCGGATTGGGAAGGACGTCGGTGTAGTCTGGTCACTGATTGCTCGGTGATGATTTCCAAATTACTCCATTTCAGGACTTGCAGAACGCAGTGTAATTATGGCGTCCAGCCAGGGACGCCTCTGGTATCCGTCGCATCACAGGAGACTCCACCGAGACGCGCCATCACATCTCAGCTTGCTAACACTGTTGCTCTTCGAAACCCTGTCGCTGCGACTTCCCTGTGGATTTGAGTTGCTATCCAGTGGCAGACCGAGCCGAGTCCGCGTCCGCAAGAGGTGTTGCCTTTAACCCCACCTCTTCCGTTCCGATTGAATAGCTCGACACTACACTAGGCAAATGTGACAGCGCTACTGCCAAATTCAACAAAGTAAAAGCGACTGTTGGCTGGTATCAAGCTATGCTTGAGCAAACTCTGAGTGGGGCGCAGAGGAGAGCTTTGTTCGCATTTCCGCTGCCAAACTGGCAAAGACCTCTTTTGCTTGGACGTAGCAAACAAAACAACCTTGTCGGCCGCGAATCAGTCTCGTCTTCTCTCTCTGCGCAATTGCGTAGTGCGCCGAGCAAGCCGGGAGATGATGTGATTGGGCTTGCGGGCTGCTGGACCCTGCCTGTATGAAAGTAAGATTACTTTAGGAAGGCGGTGGGTTGTATCCAATGATGCTTGTAGGCGGGGTAATTCTGCCGGCTTTTGGCCATGTAGATTGTACCTGAACCTTGTCCAAGTTCTGCGTCACTGCTTCTTTACTGTACAAAGTAACATAGCTTTACTGTGCTCCCAGCCTGATCCGCCACCGCACCCAGCCGTCTCCTACCTTGCCGTCCATGAAGAGGTACAAGCCGAGCTCCGAAATCGAATAGCCCAACATCGGAATACTGCGCATCCTGACGGACCCTCACTCAGCCTTGTAACTCGTGTCGACGCCTATTCGGACTACCGGCCCCTGCTTAGTGACAGGCCCAAACGCAAAAGATGGCGGACCACGAGCACATGGCCATCAAGCACAGCGATCACATCCTACTCGACCAACCCCTCCTCCGCCTCCCCTACGAACTTCTCCGAAATAACTTCCGCTCAGCCCACTTCGCCGTCGAAAAGGAGAGCACGGGAATCAAGACGTCTCTCAAAGATGCCACGACGGGGTGTTTCAACGGCAAGTCGAGCCAGGACGACCTGGTCCGGAACCTGGACGATATGATCGCCCAGGCCAAGGCCTTGAAGCGGAAGCTAGCCGCCTGCGCCGAGGAGGAGAACAGGTTGCTGAACCAGGAGCGGGCGAGGATCACGCATGTCGAGGACCTTTATTCTATTAATTCGTTCGACGATGTCAAGTATGAGAGCTGGAGCCGGACGAGGCTGGATAGGCTGATGGTGGATTTTATGCTGAGGAATGGGTGTGGGAATAGTGCTGCTGCTTTGGCGGAGGAGAGGGGAATACAGGAGCTTGCGGACGTCGAGACGTTGGTTTCTATGAACAGGATACGTGAGAGCTTGAAGAAGGGTAGTGTACAGGAAGCTCTGGTGTGGTGCTCCCAGAACAAGAAAGAGCTGCGTAAGATGGATGTGAGTGTTTCCCTCTTCTTTCCCGTGTTTATTATGTTGCCGTATTCATGCTACTAAAAGCCTCCTCGGGCGTCACGTTACAACGGCTAACGAAGACCACAGGGCCGGCTCGAGTTCGATCTACGTTTCCAGCAGTTCGTCGAAATGATCCGGTCGGGAAGTGATCCGCGGGCCTGTCTCGCACACATCAAGAAATACCTAATCCCTCACAATGCCCTCTTCCCCAACGAAGTCAGAGCTGCCTGCGGTATGCTCGCCTTCCCCTACGACCCGATCAGCAATAGCACCCACGGCTACGACGCCTACTTTCAACCCTCCCGATGGGACATGCTCGCCAATCTCTTCACGGAAACACACAACACCCTCCTCAGCCTACCCTCCGTCCCCTTGCTCAACGTGGCGCTATCGTCGGGTCTCTCGGCCCTGAAGACCCCGGCCTGCCATGCGGCTGCGCGGGAAGCTGCCCCAGGATCGAAGGAGATTGGTCATGGCGCGACCGTCGCGCCGTCTGGGCAGCAGACCGTATGCCCGATCTGCTCGCCTGAACTTAAGGACTTGGCGATGAACGTACCGTACGCGCACCATACGAAGAGTATTGTCGAGCATGACCTGGTGGTCTTGCCGAATGGCAGGGTCTACGGGAGGGAGAAGTTGGAGCAGCATGCGAAGAAGTTTGGCATGCCGGCTGACCAGGTGAAGGACTTACAGACGGGAGAGGTTTACGAGGTTGATAAGCTGAAGAAGGTGTATATTACTTAAGTGGCTGTTGGGGAACTGCTTGTTACATGGTGGGTTGTATATTTTTAGGGTCAGACAGAGTCGGACTGGCGCTTAGATGAACATCCTTTCAAGCACCCTTCTGTACATGGCGTTTGGAAGTAATGAGTTAGCATGAATCACTATTTTGCTCAGTACTCTCACCTCCATCTCATATCAGTGAAGCACAAGCCGCAAGGAACGAAGCATACGGTTTCAGTCCTAAACATCACCCAGCATACCGTCCGCGTGTAGGACAAAGGAAGAAGATATCTTTTCGGCCTCTATAATCTCAGCAGTCCAAATTTATTATGTACAAGTATCTCTCCCCTCGTATCACACACACGTCCTCTCTCTCTCTCACATTTCCCTCGTTTTAATGCTTCTCCGTGCCATGGCCTTCGCTATGTCCGTGGTGGTGCTCATCGTTGAGGAAAAAGTGCTCGTAGAGGCAGTAAATCGTAAACGCCACAGTCGCGGTTCCGAGGCCGGGAAGGGTGCCCTTGAATCGGTTCCACCTCGTGAAAGGGCCTCGGTATCGCCACGCCTCGCTAGAAAAAATCAATCACACACTCAGGTTAGTCTTCTGAAGAGTTCCCAGATCCATCCAAACTCGCGCAAAGCTCGTCCGGGTGACGAGAGATTGAAGCACCAAACCAAGGTGCGGATAATGGTTTGGGAAGGGGGGAACTAACGTTCTCTCCCAGGGATCGTATTTTGGGGTACCACCAGCTGCTCGGAGTTTGCTGATGTCGAAGCCGGTAATGTTGGGCTTTGCGCCCTTTGCCGAGCGTAGTATTCTAACGCGGGGGATCGGATGGTTAGCGATGGGGAGGCTCGGAAATGGACGAATTGGGCGGTAACGAGAAGAGAGCGGATCAATTGATCTAGTCGCTTACCTTGTGGCGAGCATGGTTGATTCCTGGAGAGTGACTGGGCAGGTGGTCCTCGACACGCAGTGAAGTGCTATGGAGAGGCAGAGCGAAGACCAAACGATAATTTGAGGTCGAGTCTGTACAGTCAGCAAGTCATGTCAGGAAGTTGCATTGTCGAGGCTATGATTGGTAACTTCCTTGTCTCCGTCTAGTTCGGAACATCTCACGTGACTACTCACTTCCAGTGAAGCACCAAGCATTGAGTATCAAGGTTCTAACTGAGGTTACATACTTCCCTCCATTTATCAAATACTCCATCTCTCTCACTCAAATAATCTGGTATTCTTCCATGAAAATCCTTCAATATCCTTGACATGCAGTGTTTGGACCTCGAGTAATACACTTCCATCGACCTTGATCAGATCCAGATCTCGGATTACCTAAGCTCCCCAAGATCTATCCGTGCGAGTCTCGTTTTTCGGCCCTAGCTAAGCACTGTACGTACCACTGTCTTGCACTGCGTACCTTAGTACATGGCACACCCTTGACAAGGCTCTGGCCCAACCGGAAAAGCCAAGCCAAAACCACAACCATCACCATCACCACCAGTTCCCAATCACCCACATTGTTATGTTATGTGGGATCGCGTGCATCTCAACACAATCTTCAAACAATCGACTGCAGACTCCTAACTGACTGCCAGCGATCATCTTATCGAGACAGAGAGCGTGAAGCATAATCCAGCGCAATTACCCTCTTACCAACCCTATTGTTTCGACCGCCGATCTCGCCGCCGGCCCCCCTCCCCCTCGAATTCAAGGAACCAGAGTGGTGGCACAACCCTCGATTGGCCCTTGACATCTCACTTTCCGATCTGAGGATCGCTCTTCCAGGGCCTCTCCAGGCTTTGACCTCTTACTCGGCCTTTCGTTCCCAATGAAGAACTGGAGGTCCCCTTCGAAAAGAAAATCATACACCAGGAGGAAATAGAGATTGCTTCCTCGTGATCCTTTTAACCACAGCCCTTCGCGAGACCACACCCGAGTTCCTCCGTATATCCCAGGCCACGATCCGGGCCCGGCACCTCGTCTTATCCCTCCTACACCCCCTCCGCCTCCGCCTTCTCCCAGTCCGGTTCTTGTCTCCCAATCTGCGCGAAGGCCGCCCCCTCGGCCTCCCCATCACCATCCGTTTAGTCTCCGGCCTCTCAGCCCTGGAGTTAATACTGTAACACATTAGAGACGTCCCCAACCGACTAGGTTTGAGATCCTGCGACTATTTAAGAATACCTCCGTGCGATCGATCTGGCCAACCCCGACACGACCAGAAAATCCGCGACTGATCTGGGCGCCAACACCACAAGATAGGCTCATACCGTCTGTACCTCCTAGTTTACTCGCGCAAGCTACTCAAGCTCCGATATATCTACCAGCAGGGCCTGTTTCTTACGTTCAGATCCCTATCCGTGTGATGCCGCCGCATCAAATATCAAGGTTCGCTAGCGGGCCGACGCTAGCGTATCATCAGCAACAACAGTTCCAGTCGCACGCAGCGCAATCCCATGCCGCGGCCGCCCACCAACCGCCGCTCGCCGGCACCCACTCCTACATAAACGCGAACGCGCAACTGAACGCGTTCCAAAACCCGACAAATGGTGGTCTAGCGGGAGTGGGTGGTCTGAATAGCGGCGGGTTCATAGACGGACCTCGTCTCGCTTTTCAGGGCGCCACCGGCTTCCAGCAGCAACAGCAGCATGGGCAGGCGCAACACGCCCTCGGCGTCGAGTACCCTCCCAACGTCCGCGCTCAGTCGAATAAGGGCCGGATAAGGGAGGTTTGGAAGCACAACCTTCACGAAGAGATGGCTACGTTACGGAGGCTCGTGGATAGCTATCCGTACATTGCAATGGTAAGTTTGTGTGTTTCAAGAGTGGCAGTGCTATCCACAGGCGTTTATTCTTCGCCTTTGCGCCCGACGGCTTTTTTGTCTCGTCTATAGTCCATCGTTCTCACATACATCTCCAACAGGATACTGAGTTTCCTGGTGTTGTCTCAAGGCCTATGGGTAACTTCCGTGGCAAGAGCGATTACCACTACCAATGTCTCCGAACGAACGTCGACATGCTCAAAGTCATCCAGATCGGCATTACCCTCTTTAACGAAGCGGGCGAGACGATCCCCGCAAGGCCAAACTCGACCGAGGATGCCCTGGGAAAGCGCGGCAGCCAGGCGTCGTTCCCTTGCTCTTGGCAATTCAACTTCAAGTTCTCATTAAAGGACGACATGTACAACGAAAAGTCGATCGAATCCCTCCAGAGCGCGGGGATCGACTTCAACACGCTCGAACGCGACGGGATCGACCCGCACGATTTCGCGGCTCTCCTCCTCCCGTCCGGGCTCGTCCTCGAAGACGACGTCCACTGGATCTCGTTCCACGGAGGGTACGACTTTGGTTATTTGACAAAGCTCCTGATGTGCACGGCTCTGCCGAACGACGAGGTGGATTTCGAGAAGCTTATGAAGACGTACTTTCCATCCACTTTCGACGTTAAGCACTTGATGAAGTACGCCATTAAGCTCTACAACAGCGGCATCCTCGCCACCAACGACCCTAGCATTTCGGAGGTCCTGCAGAAGTTCGAGCATAAGAGCGGCCTGGAGAACATTGCCGAGACGCTCAAGATTAAGCGCGTGGGCGCGGCGCACCAGGCCGGCTCCGACTCGCTCCTAACGGGTAAAGTCTTCTTCCAGATCCGTGAGAGGATATTCGGCAACGAGATTGCGCCCGAACACGTCGGCAAGGTTTGGGGCTTGGGTGTGCCTGATGTCTTGCCGCATAGTCTCCCCGCCACCAACTCCGACCTTGCCGCAGCAGCAGGCGCAAATGGAAACGGGAACGGGAACGGGAACAACAACAAGGGAAACAACGGAGGACCTAGCACCCCGAACACCGGCAGCGTCGGCCTCGCCAGCACACCGGGTACGGCGCAGACTCATCACGGTGTTAACGGAGGATCGATGGGACCCATGACGCCGGGAGGCGGCGGCGGGGTCTTTGGCAACTTTGCCTTTTCCGGCGCCAGCAGATAAGGAGATAAGATGTAGTTTATAGTCCCTCACTGTCTTTCTCCTTTTTTTTCGCTTTCTCTCTTATCTGTCTATGGGCCTGTTGATTTCTCCGGTACTCCGCTGTGTTTTTGTTCGTTGGTTTTTCCTGTTTTTCGGTTCCACCCCATGATGTTAGGTAGCTTAACCCCGTGGACAGCTTTGGTTCTTCTTACAAAAACCCAAACATTCCCGTTTTTACCTCCTTCGAACTCGTGTATTTTTTTTCTTCCTTCTTCTTCCTTCGACAATAAGCGGCTGTGAAATATATGGATTTGTGTTTACAACGGTAAAAAAAAGGAAACAGTACTCACGGGGATGAGCAAAGGAGAGAGAATAAGAAGAAGCCGGTTGGGGAGTTTCTCTGTGTGTGGGAATACGGGCGGGTGGTGTTTTCGAGCTGGGGGTTTCTTGTGTCATGGAGCGAAGGTTTTTGGGTTCTTCGTTTTCTCTCTAGTTTTGGTAGGGTGTTAGATAGCAGGTGCAATAAGCTCTTGTTCTTGTTCGTTTTTTCTTCCGTCTTTGTGTGAATGTCTGTGGTTGTCTTTCGCGCTTGCTTCTCTTACGACTTCAGGGGATTGAGTAGGCCCTGGGACCTGTGTCGTGATGTTTTGAGCCATGGTCTTAAATCGATGTGTGAGTCTCCCTCTCGTATTTCACCACCTTTCCGCCATTTGGTCTACCACTAGATCAACCTCGTCGCCGAGATGGATGAAAAGAAAGCAGATCCTCTAGTCATTCATATCCAATGAAACTCGATTGTTGTTGCAGTCTATATCCCAATCTATGGAATCATAACCCATTCCCAACCCATCCCAATCCAATCCAAAATCATGAAAAGCCCCCAAAGCACCGAAGATCTCTCCCCCCCAACCGGAGTGTACGTCTACATACCCACCCGATTAACCACATCCAACGCCCCCTCAACAGCGCTCTCCAACGCCGCAACCGTCTGCTTCAACCCCTTATTCTCATCCCTCAGCAGGCTAACAGTATCCCACGCGACCCTCGCATCCCCGCCCCGACAATTTGCACAGCTGGCCGCCTGTCCCCTCGCCGCCGCGTTGCCATCCTCCCCGTCTCCGGCGATGCCCTTGAGGATCTTTTGGAATGCGCTGAGACGTTGCGGTTGTTGTTGTTGTTGTTGGTGGTGGAGGGCGCGGGGTTTGTTGAAGGGGATGGGCGTAGTTTTCGATGGGATGGGGGTCGTTGCTGCATTCTTGCCTTGAATGGGTGAGGAAGAGGGAGAAGAGTCAACGGCGGCAGCAGCAGCTTCGCTGATAGACCCCCCAGGAGGAAGCGTAGGACTCCTCGACCTCGAAAAAACACTCCCCCCCTCAAAACTCTCCTCATCCGTCTCAAACCCATCCCCCTTC